>JAQFXW010000123.1:0-24207 GCA_034693945.1 Dendrobaena attemsi | reverse complement strand
GGGCCTGAAGTCTGCAAAAGAAGATGGTTTAGGAACCTTGTTCACAGAGGTAACTTGTTCAAAGGCGGTCTCGACCACAGCCCGGAGGTGTCGGAATTCCTAGACACATAAAGTATGTCAAAAGAGGGAAAGCAGTTCGTACCTGGCTGACAACAGCATATGGCAACGAAACAGAATCCCCCGTTGAGGCAGGTCGTTGAACAGGCAGTTGACACATATCCATTATTATCCGTGCAGTTGTTGGCAACGTTTGTCCAGCCAGACAGGCAGGTCTTCTGACCAGAGGAGTTGCACGCGTAGTGGCCAAGGCAAGTGTCTTCATCGCGACAGTATATGGTGCATCCGTTGCCATAGTAGAATTCAGTGCATGGCGCTGGAGGGATTGACGAGCACTGAGGTTGAGGGGCAGGGGTTGAGGTCGAAGTGTTGCATGAAACAATGGGTGATCCAACGATCTGACACCTGTCGCCAGAGAATCTATAAGGAAGGAAATATGCTGAATTTGAATGTGTCAAGCTTGCTGCTCAATTAAGATTAACCATAACCATAATCACTTTTTATTGATTCCAATGTAAAATGCCTACAGTAACAATTTTTTAAACAAATAGATAGACAATAGGGTGACCGATCATTTCGTCGCAGTTCATTTCGTCGCAATCACTTCGTCGCAATCATTTCGTCGCAATCATTTCGTCGCAATTCATTTCATTGCAGTTCATTTCGTCGCAATCACTTCGTCGCAATTCATTTCGTCGCAATCATTTAGTTGCAATCCTTTCGTCGCAATCATTTCATCGCAATCACTTCATCATCTAAAACTCGCCAGGAACTTTATTAGGCTTTTGTCTTAGTATTATCGTTGTTGTGTGCCTATTTGAAAGTTTGCTGATATGAAATGCTTTTTGATTGTGCTTTCGGATTCTGCTGTCATGTAACAAAGTGACTAGATGCAATCATGAAATATAATAATACGTAATCATAATCTTAATCTCAGAATTTCTAGAGGGCTACTCGGAGGCCAAGCGCAGAGCACCAGCCAATGTGTCGAATCAGAAGGGTTATCCAGAGACATTGAGGCAAGTTACTGAAACTAGTTTTCTGGGATCTTAAAAGTTGGGTATGCAATCTTAATCTTCAACTTTTTATGTTTTTCTATCAAGAAACGGAGTAGATTATGAAAACTATTACTAACCCAAGAAGGCATAAACATGTGAAGTTCAGGCGATTTATCCGAAGGCATGATCCGCCATTGCATGGATTCCTAGCACATGGATCATCTTCATATTCACACACGCTCCCTACATATCCTGGAAAAGGAGCAATGTCAACGGTGTAAGCATTCTGCTGCTATCACTGCAGCTTAACAGAACGACTCAATCAAATCGCAGAGGACACTGTAGTATTATTAATATTTTAGTAATAAAAGCTCCCCTTCAGAAAATCTTTATAGTCATTTACGCGAAACTGACATAAGATATTGCAAGTTAAGGCTATTCCTCATAGTAGATAGATACCTGTGGAGAAAATCATGTTCTGGTCACCAAATCTGCTTCCTATTCTGGCCTATGAATGATTCCATATTTGCCTCAGTGAACATATGTCAGCCAATTAGATTCACAGTTAACAACTTTGCATGTGTAATTTGTACCTTTAGAAAATGAAGAAATAATTATGTGTACATACCTGGCTGGCAGCAGCACACACTTGTGCCATTGTTAGAGCTGCAGGTTCCATGGTTGGAACAAAATGTATCTATTGAAATAAATTTTGTTATCTCATATTAAGTGATGGGTAGAATGAACAAGTAAAGTCATGGCATTTTATATATAGCAACAGGGAAGCGGTTAGTGTGATGGATAGCAGACTGGCACAAAGAGATTACGACTCGAGTTCGGTTCATGCAAGACACCATCAGGTCAACTCAGCCTTCATTTGCTTGGCGGCATTGTAAAATCAGATCTAGAATGTATTGGAGGCCATACATGGTTAAATGGGTTAAATTCAACTCGTGTAATAACTTGTGTCGTTTAGTCATACTATGTTGTAGTCATACTGTGTTTGCCTGTCTGTTAGCTTTAATTGTCAATAAACGAAGACTACAACATAACACACATATCGTAGTGGCCTTTAAAAGCTATCAGAAATATGGCATTTAAGCAATTTTGACAGATTATATCCTCACAGCAAAAAAATTAGGAAGTGCACCAAAAACATTTGATTCTGCAGGACCATCAACAGCAATTCAGAAATTATAAAGCCCATTAACACAATACTGGTACAAAGCATACTAAAGTAGTAACCATCAAGTACAATGATCACATGCAATTACAAAACACATTGCAGGAAAGGTCAATTTGAATCTTTCAAATGGTATATACATGCTGTATATAATGTAATTTTTCTTGAAACCCAAATTTAATAAGCTTTCCTATTACACTAATAATTATATTGCTAGAATTCTACCAATATTTCAGTCTCCCTAAACGAAGTGCCAAGAAAACCGTCATGAAATACGGTCGCTAGAGTTCAAAGAACTGACAGCACAAGGTGACAAGGTGAAATTAATCTAATGATTGGTAATTAAAACTGACAAAACAGTAAATCGAACTTATAACCTGTTGTTTGGAACTCTCCAGATGTGTATGATGAGAAAACGGCTGATAATATGCTCGTAAGACCGCCTGTTCCGCTGTTTGCTGAAGTAGGTAAGGTTGAAGATAAACCAATCAGGAAAGATGATCCTGTAGGAATACTGGTCAGAAGAGATGAGCCTGTTGGCAAATCAGTTGGTAGAGATGAGCCTGCAGGCTGGCCATTTGGAAGAGATGAGCCTGTAGGCAAGCCAGTCGGTATAGATGAGCCTGTAGGCAAGCCAGTTGGAAGAGATGAGCCTGTAGGCACGCCAGTTGGAAGAGATGAGCCTGAAGGTAAGCCAGTTGGAAGAGATGAGCCTGCAGGCTGGCCATTTGGAAGAGTTGTGCTTGAGGGTAAGCCAGATTGAAAAGATGGGCTCGTAAGTAAGCTAGTGGGAATGGCTGTGGCAGAAGGTAAAATGGCTGACACAGTTGAGCTGGCACCTGTTCCACTCCCAGGTGCTTCGATGTTTCTGAGACAGGTATTCACAAGGTTAGCAAGAATTGTTGGTGCAATCGTATTAGAGATACGCGACCACGAGTCCAGATTGTAAAAGAGGTGTGCACCCAGAGGACGCGAAGCAACGTTCTGAACGAGCCCCAGCGTTGCAAGTCCATTCGTAAAGAAATAGTTCAGTGAGACAACATAGACTTCAATCCCCATCGCTCTCAACCGAGGTGCCTCATTAACCAAGGTTCCAAACTCAGCAGTAGGCTGCTCCCCATCATATACAAGAATTACAGACTGGTAGGCATTTGGACGTGCACCATTTCGCACCAGGAAGGCGTCCGTTCGGGCAAGCCGCAGACCGCTTCTCAAGTTCGTCTTCTGCCCAAGGTAAGGAAGGGCATCAATTTTGTTCTGAAGACTGGGGTAATCAGAACCATCGCTGAGCTTTATGTTCAGCTGGGCAGAGTCTCCAAAGGTGACAACTCCTATTTGGAAGAAATTGAGTCCTATAGTAACACGGTCAGAAACGCTCTTGATAAAGTTCTTCATGTACTGCCAGTTGTTTGGGTCGAGGTTATTGATGCTTCCAGAACTGTCAAGGATGAATACGAGATCGACCATTTGGCACGGTCCGATTCCTGAATAACAAAAGTAAGAAAAGTAGATTAGGCTCACACCGCTCACAGTATTCAATTTGTTAACTGCTAACCGTTAGAGTCAGAGTTAGACTTAGATACTTATGTTTGGTATTTATTTACCTATTCCTTCACACATTTCTAAACTGCCCCTTCAAATACCCTACTCAGAGGTGGTCTCAACTACAGTCCGGAGGTGCTTCGGAATTTACACGCCAAAGCAACACAAGCAATTGTGAGTCAAGGACTTGCTCAAAGTCCCTATGTAATGACTCGGGTCTGAATCGAACCCGCGACCCTTCGGACGCAAGGCAGTGACTATCCCACTACACCACTATGACTCACTACCTCAGGTATATAATCTAATGAAACAGGGTTATAGTAATGTAGTATGATTGCATGTACTGTACATTTGTATTGTATTTCCTCGAATCAGATTCACATTTCGGTGTGCCCTTGAGCGCATTACAAATTTAGTAAATAAAATAAATAAATATTTGTTAATTTATAAAGCGCTTTCACAGCATTTACCCTTCAGATGCGCTCTCAATGTGAAGGCCCTGAGAGAAAAAATATAGGTCTTAAGATGAGAGAAAGACGTAGAAACACTTGGTATGAATTTCTCTGCTGAGAAGGCACTTTATAAATCTCCAAATAGATAGATAGATAGATAGATAGATGTATGTATTGTATTTACTGGTACATATGATGAGTAATCATTAATCAAATCAAATCAGTTCATTTGTATCCAAATATCGATTTAGGCTAATTTTCACTGCATAATTGTTATAAATAATTTTTTCTTTTTTCTTTTGCCCCGAGGTATAATGATCCCTCACGGACTTATCTAACGCCTAATAATAAAAGCCTGGACTGGCACCTATTCCTATTTTGTTTATTTGATTTTGTTGTCTTGTCTTGTTCATTTTTCCAAATGCTGGATGCAATAAATTAATTTAATTTGAAGCATAATTATTATGTTCGTAATATGTATGTATGCATAAAGGAACTACACACAATGAGTCTAAGTACCTCACAAAAGCAGTACAGAGATTAATGTGAGAAATTTTTAAGATACGTTGAAATCAAACTAACCGCTATTTGCAGGTGATGGTGGAGGTAGAGCACATTGGGCATTTGCAGTTGGTACAGTGCAGTCGGAACCTGTCCAATTTGGCTGGCAGACTTTCTGACCAGTGGTCAAGTCACATGTATAATGACTATTGCAGGTTCTGGAGCTCACACAGAAGACATTGCAGCTCTGCGTATAGTAGTTGGCATCACACGCAACAACTGCAGTCAAGAGGAGGCTAGAGGAATAAATTAATCAATTTCGAACCTTCTATCTCATTTATAAACAGATGACAAATTTAAAAACGGTTTTACTTAATAACATTAATGAAAACTTAACAATGGCAATGAATCAGGTCATATATAGGATAGATTATTAAGATATTTGGAATACAGATAATAAAGGCAAATGTTAAATGTCGTGTAAAAAAAGTATGAGTACAGAGTGGAAAAGAAAATATAACGAAGCAAGATGCACCAGAAATTCCTTGTCATGTAATCTGTGGAAACCACACCAAATGCACATAGCATTGCCACTTGTACAGCTGAACTAAGTTTGGAATCACGACTACATCACATCCGATTGATCAGAATTTGTTTCAATTCAGCAGTTACAAATTCTGATGCTCTGGTAGGCATATCCACAAGAACTCTACGATATAGACCAAGATTAGACCCAACACATCCTGCTTCACAATTAGAATAACACAGAGACATTGGTCAATGGTAAAAGCCAGAGAAGACCAAAACTAACTAGACTATGGACTTTCTTCAGACCAAATCTACATCTCTTGGTGCTAATGTAAATGAACAAGCAATTATGCATGACTGAATTAATATAGTTATTATTATTAATTAGATGACAACTCACTGCACGTAATAAATAACAGAACCTAGGATCGACTCAATACAGTTATAAAAACATAGCAAAACGGTGTCTTTCGTCTTTACGACACAGGGGCAGATTGGCCTGGGCAACCGAGCATTTGCCCAGTGGCCTGGCGCCTGACCTGGCTAGTCCAAAAATGAAACTATGAAATAAAAGTAAAGATTAATACAGCATCTAACTCAGTAGGCCCTACATATTGCAATGACTATAGCATATCTACCTTTAGGCCCTATCGGAATTCAAATTATAAATCGTTAGTTATGATATGATTCATTGAAGCGGAAAATTCTTTGTAGCCTCCATGATCAAAGACAATTACTAAATTAAATTACTCGTTTCATACTTATAGAATGTAGAGCTAATGAGCCTTTTCACTCTGACTCTTACTGTTCGGTCTCAACCAATTAATTAAGGCATGAACCGTTTCGACGCCGAGTAGGCATAGCTGCAGCCTGTTGATATAGGCTATGTCCTACTGGCGATGGGTTTCATACTGTGAAATATAATAATATATGATTTTAAATTATGAATCTCTGTACTTGAATGGTAATCAATAATTATTTTCCATCCACGGTTATAGGCCTTCAGAGGCGTCTATACCCCATTAAGTCATTGGAGAAACTTCCAGTAGCCCTGTATATCAATGCATATCTGAACAGATTTTGATTACTGGGGCAATGTCTTCTACGACTAGGGGTTCTGAGGGAGCGTCGTAAGCTTCCCCAGCGGAGTCTGCATGGGGCAATGTCCCAGCCGACAACGCATTTTAAAGCCTTTTCTGACCTTCCACTTTCCCCAATTCCTTCACAAAAATGTTCCATCCGCTCCGACCAGTTTTCCTCCCATATTTATTAAAATTACACATAAAACGTTGCCCCGTTTCTTACTGGGCGCACTTATGCCCGCTTGATATAGAGATAGAAGCCGCTGAATGGCCCAACTCCAATATAGCCTAGTGGCCTGCACGATGAATTGCCCGGCCTGACATTTTCTTCCAATCCGCCACTGTTACTACAGTAAAGACAAATCACCATGATTAACAAAACTTAAAAGAATATGCTCACTTTGTTCTAAAGTATTGCCTCATGCCAGGGAATATCAGAGAAGAACTGTTTCCTGGTCCAGGTAACTGTGTAGCCCCTGTAACTCCTGAAGTTGGTAGCTGTGAAACTGCAGTTGTAAAGGCGGAGTAAGTGCTGTAGGTAGGACCTGGAATTGATGATAGGTTGAGTGTAAATATAAAGTAATCGACGAACTCATTGCGTCCTGAATCAACATCGTAAGCCAAAACCTTCACCGATACGTAACCCTACAAAAGACACATATAAAAAACATTTTCTTGGCAAAGTCTGCAAGAATCAGTGTCGAGCTGTATCAGTCAAAATCGATCAATTAACCAAAGTATCACTTCAATCAGCAATCATTAAATCACAGTGATTTAATTGGCATAACAATTAATTACATGAATCAGTAAATAATTAGTCTCAAGTTGCAAACAGTTTTAACTAAAATCAACTTGATTTTCGTGCAAGATGCAGCAAATGCGCAGCTGCAAATATATGCTAATCGAACATTCTGGCTATTGTAACTCTTTGCCACGGGTTAAAAGAGAAAACAGAGAAGGAGAGCTGGTAAAGTTATAGGCAGAGAGACAATATTGTGTCTTGACAACAATATTTTATAATGTTAAAAGTTAATGCCAACTGTAGTTATGAACTGTACCTACCGACCAAGAATCCAAGCGATATGTTACACTATTATTTGAGGTGACATATACACTGTACACTGTTGTCAAGCATTGGGGCTGAGGAGAACTAAGACAAACAAACACAGATATAAAATAAATATTTATTGATTAATACAAGCGCACCAGAATACACTTTCTTAAACAGGTTATATAAACATCTACCATAGCAATACAAATATCACATTTTCTGCTACATAACAGTGAACAGAGACAATGTGATTCACAAATTTATCACATAGTGTCATGGCTAAATCACTTTTGGATTCTTCTGTTTACAGTGTAGGCCTACTCCACACAGCTGACAGTCATTCAGTGGCATTTGATTTGCATGCCCATAATCATTTTCTTTGACTGTCTGTCTTTTCATTCATCTGCACAGCTACAGTTCTCTGCCTCTGAGGAGGTGTAATCTTAGATGGTGGCCAAAAACTCCTTCTGAATCCCTCAAAAAATAAAATTTTGTTCCTGGCAGCAGCTAAAACTTTTAATGGTTAAACTGGTGACTCGTTTTCTTTCAAACTACTGAGTTGACTAATTCTGGTCATAGATTGGTGGACATCTTTAACTCTAACTATGTCTCTCATCAACAATGCAAGCAGTAGTAAATCATCATACATTCACACTCATATTCATGACTTACAAAGAATAAAAAAATATGTCAGCTAGGAAATCCCTTGCCAGTGAATTGGTTTCCAGCTGCCTCACTGCAAATTGGCCCTTAACAAAGTAAAATTACCAGAAAGTCTCAGAGAGTTCACAAGTCTTTAGCCCTACTCATAATAACTGGCTATCAGCAAAATCTGAGCGCATAATTCACAGACTTAAATCACTGCATGGGTTTACTGTTCAACAAATAATTTCCTCCAAATTCATGTTTTTAAAACAATGAACTTTAGCCAACCACACAGTAGGCAAACTAGACAGTTCTCACTCTTCACTTAATCATCACTAATCAACATGATCATCTGAATGCATTTCACTGAAATTACCTAAAACTATAACTCTTCTTGATAAACAAGCATTTCGGCTGAGACACCAAGATATTGACAAGGCCGTAGACAGAGGTGCTTTGGGTAATTAAACACCCCGAAATGAAAAATTACAATGTGAAAGTGTGTTTTTAATGTGAAAAAAATGAGTTTTTCGGCATAAAACACCCCCCACAAAATGAAATAATGTAAAAAACTTGGACAACACAAATAACATTTATTGTGAATAGGTCAAAAAATATGAGTAATAACTTTAAAAAGGTCATCAGTTTTTAGGACATGGAAAACACCCCCTCCGAAAAATCTTGGTTACGTCCTTGGATATTGGAACAAGCAGTCATTTCCTTATGTCCAGTAAATGAATATATCTATAAGGCAGCATATTCATGAAGAAAGACACTGCACCAGGCAAATAATGTATCAAAGTCCTACCTGTCATTGAAACAGATGCGGTACAACAGGTCACAGTCAGAGCTGCATGCTGGGTCACAACACTGGCCACTAAACTGCCGTTCAAAAGGATTTTGAAAACCTTGAAAGAAAATGGTAAGTGTGGCAGTTGATTCCGTGATGGGTACCTGAAACACATGATTTATCTTAAACCAAATCAAATCAGAATCACTTTATTGACACAAAACATAACATAAGAAGCATTGGTCATTTGCTATGTTCTGTAGTGTCAATTGGGAGGCCCATAAAGGACCGTGGTCCTGCAAAGGAGGGCCACCTAGGTGCATGTACATACAAATTTTATAAGGCGAAACAGAGAAGACATTATAACAATTATCATCACATCATTCTGTGCTATGTTATCTTAGCTAAACAGACATCTTTATATAAAAGGTGACACTGAGGTCATAGCCATGGACGGTGTTTATCAGAAACAGAGACGACTATTTTGCAGAACTTTTAACTTCTTAAGCTCTTAATTTCTTAGCCCCCCATGGCTTAGCAGCTCCCATTTCATTTAATGCAATTGCACTGTTATAGTGAAGTTCGTTGCATTTTCACTAGAAACGAAGAAAAGGAAAGTAATGACTAGTAAGGTTTCATCAACTTTTTAAGCTCACCTAATGATGATGAGAATTATGATAAGAATATACTGAGAATCAAAAATAATATAAAAGTAATAGATCTGAAAAATTATTGTCATAGTTGATTATAGCAAAGGCTGTAATGAAATAACGATCCATCCATCCTATGCATTATGCCCTCATCTGCATCGTAATGTTATTCTATCATCCTGTCAATAGCCTACAGCTCTTATCTCCTTTTTTCTGCATAAACCAATAAATATTGGCCAACTTTTTTCTTGTAAAATACCTGAACACAAAGAAGTATTAGCAGCTGAAGAATCCACAGCCGTGAAACCTCCATTTCAGAAACAACAGATCAACCACCTATAAGACTAAACACAGCTTCACTAAGGTATAGGTCTATAATCATCAAAAAAAAGTTGTAACATAAAAGTATGTTTTCTTCTAATCTGAGCTCAAACCAACGTTTCTAATCTGAGACCCGGATCGAGACCCTGTACTTGTCTCACTCTCACACTCCAGAGCACAAGAACGTGCCCTAGATTTATTAAACTCTAAGTCTATGCATCGACCAAAACGCGGCTGACTTTGATTTTAAGATTCTGTATAACAATATCTGCACTAGAAACTAGGAGTACAAGTACTCGAGTCTTCAGACTATTATTTTATGTGATACATTCAACCTGAGGTGCATTACTACTATAAAGCAGTCCATGCACGAACTCGTAGCAGACCTGGCTCCACGTGAAATCAGTCGTGCGTCAAATTCAACCGAGCGTGCAAATGTGAGCAGCTAGTGTGTGGTTAAAAGAATAACTGAAGGCGCCGAAAAGTTTCTTTGACTAAGTTCTTAATTCTAAACGACAGTAGGCCAGAGATTAATGTATCAACAATATTATTACCCAGTTACCACGGATAGGGCATAATAATAATTAGATTATAAGGTCATCGCGACAGGTTTTATTCAAAAGCAATAGAAAAGTTCCCAAATATTCGATATACTAAATTTGGTTAAGACAGTTATTTAATTGGAGCACTTTAACACGAGTCGCATTAAATCATAACTAGAAGAAAGTCAAATAGACCACCATAATTTTGCTAACAGAGGGCAGCTAATTAATTCGTAGGCCTAAAATAGTGGGACACGGCCGTCACACCGAGGAATGATGCCCGCCGATGCTGCCCGGTACTCTAGAATATTCCTTGGGATTATCCCAAGATCGTGGACTTTGAATTTTTATGTCAATCTTGAGATTCTACGAAGGTCCACTGTACACAATAAAATAAGCGTTATAAATTCGTCGTAAATCAGTTAACTGTGCAGCTCCAACTCAGAATTTGTTGTAACTTCGACATTTTTACTGCGAACTTGGGATTTTCTTCTAAACCCTTGAGATCTCTGAAAATAGATGATGGAGAGTGAGACGCCATTGAGTTGAATTCTGAGGCGAAGCAGACGACGTTAATTATTATTAAATTTTATTATTTAATTGATAGAGGCGCTATTGTTTTGGAGTGTGAATGTTAGTAAAGTTTTAAAGAATTCATTTTGAAGTACTCATTGAGTTTTTCAATCCTCCCAATAAGTTAAATTTTGGTCGTGAAGTTAGATCATCTGATCTGTCACTGTTCATCTATTCGCTACCCATACTGCACCCCAAAATAATGAAGGCTGTGATTAATTAATTCACAGCCAGACAGAGGCTTCTATCCAATTTCAGTCCGTCAGGCTGCAACTGCTGTACAATTCAAGTCGAACTTGAAAACCCATCTGTTCTCATTGTATTACGACTAATTATTATGACTAATTGACTAGGAATGCAGCGCTGCGCGCTTTCGTGCAAGACTTGTCTTGCTAAAGCGCGTTACAAATGTTTAGTTGTATTGTATTGTATCCCCCAAGCAGCCAGGCTCAAACTTGATGACCTTCCACTTCCCACCCCCAGCCCACAAAAATTTCCCATCTCCTGATCGGCCTCCCCTTGTTTCTGGAGATTATAAAACATTTCTCCGTTTTCCGCTGGGCGCAAGTTGTGCCCGCTTGGTGTAGGGATAGAAGCCCTGCAGCCAGAGCACCAATTTAAATGGGTATGGACTCTGTATTTATGATTGTGAAAATTTTATGGTGCAGTGTCCTTTTTTACACATCAGTCAAGTTTGGTGGTGTGCTGGTATATCGATGAGAAATTGTAAATGCAGAGCTCTGTGATATTATGGCATAACTTCCAGGAATTGTTTTAACTTTTTAAATGCAAGTGAGAAATGAGAACCTCCTTTTTTAACCCCAGCACACTGGAATTTTACTTTGTTGGTTGGTTAGTTTTTGTCATAAAACATGTGATTTGTACTCAATTTGCATTTTATTTGTGATTGAAGTCACCAGCAAGCAACTTAGGAAGTATATTTGGACTTATAACTTTTAGGTGTGGCTAATCACCATGGATTCAAACAGTCACAATGGTTCAAGTTATACTCCAGACAAGGACAATGAGCTAATCCAAAGTCATGAAGCGCTGTCAGAAAAACTGCAACTTGTAATCGAAGATATCAATGTCAAGCGACAACAGGACACCCGTGTGATTGCAGACTTCAAGAACTTTCTGGACTTGCAGGTGCAGGAAAATGATGAAATCCTAAATTTGCAAGTGTCGAATGTACAAGTGATCTTTTCAGCTCCTCATTTTATATGTTGGTTAGTGTAGTGTTTAGTGAACATAGTCAAACTTAAAACCTGAACTTTACCAAACAGGTTCATTGGTCCTACTGTACTACAATCATTACTAATAGAGCTGTACTGATATCACGTTTTCCTGATTATACAATACTGGTCAAAATAGATTACAGTATCTGATACCAATTATTGAATTTCGCTGGTGGTGTTCCAATGTTTCTAGGCCTATGGATCTGCTGTGCCCAGCAAATGACCATGTAGTAGCAAAATGGCAAATATGCAGTATGCCTATTTTCGAAGATATATATAGCCAAACCTCGTACAAGAAGGCTCGTGTATATATCTACTTTAGGGATTTGAGTAAAAATTGAATGTATATCTTGCAACAGATAATGAATGTTTCATGCATCCACTTCCTTGACAGACATGCGAACCACCAAAACTATGAAAAAATCTTTTTAAATATCGACACCGATTACGGCTGACCAATACCCCTTAGTCCAATAATCGCCGGATACTGATGTTAGTATCAGTACAGCTCTAATTACTACTACTACTACTAATGATAATACCAGCTTTCTCAGTAATTTTTTAGAAGTTATTTTGCCTTACATAGGCAACACGTTTAATACACTATACTTCTACACTGCATTTTATTCTACCAATAATTACAAGTATGGTTCATAAATGTAGTCTACTGACAATCTACAACAAAATATCTGTTCCATTTCTTACTGCTGGTCCTGAGATATTTAATGTTTCGCAATAATCTGTCATAGCAACAATGAGACACTAGGCCTACCACTGCTAAATACTAATGTGGACTTTTAAAATTTTCCTACTCTATACTAAACATGCTGTATTGGTCGGACAAATGGACCCAGTGCACACTGATATCCAGCTAGATGGCCATATATTATTACATGACTGATGGTCAGATGGACGGACATGCTGATGAAAGAACATAAGGAGTTACACTAGCTTACACGGTGTCCAATGGCTTCCCCCGCTTAATGTAAACAGGTCAAACCGTAAGTACTGCTAGTCTGCTACTACTAGTGAGAATGATACTATCTGTTTTTGGTGAATATTTTAGTTCTATTGCATTGCCTTGTAACACAAGGCAATGCATTTGGCATTTACAATATAAATGTGTTGTAGGCTATAAGAACCTGCACTACTCTGGAAGGAAAAATGTTCCAAATCTACGAAGATAACAGCAAAGAAGTTGAGACAAAGGTTCAGGATATCTATGCTGCCCTGCAGAGAATTGACAGCCTGGAGAAAGAACTTCACAATTTCAGAGCAACAGTTGCATCGTTTGGGAAGCAACGAGATTCTGACAGTTAGTGCAGCTGGAATAAATACTCGTTGCCACTTTTAGTTTTGAAAGAACTACATAATACTGCGCATAAAGCTCACAGATGGATATTTAGATAAATTACTTATAAGTCTACATGTATGTGGAAGAACTTTAAAACACTCAAAGTACATAGACATGGCTAAAATGGAAAGCTTGTAGGAGGGAGATTTACAAGTGTTAAGTGAGGTGAAATTGGTCTGATGGGGTTAGTAGTCAAATTCAGGCAAAACACTCGATGAAGTGGTCTGGCAATACATCAGTAAAGCAGACAGTAAGCGATCTAAAGAAATTCACTCTAATTGACTTTGAAGAGAAGTACAAAGAAAGACGCAAGAAATGACCGGACCTGATTTTCAATAATTTTGGACCTTAAGCCATCTTTATTCACTCATCAAAATTATGGAGTAAAAGCATGGCCAACAAATCTGAAGAGTCTATAAACTATCTATTTAGACATGGCATAGCGATGTTACCCAATAGCTGTATGTATAATTATTGTTATCATCATCGAGTCATTGATTGATGTTAGTTAAGTAAAAAAGTTAATAACTTCTGTGGTAGACTGGTAGGTTAATTAAAGCTGAATCAAAAGACAATTATGTAATGTCTTTAAGTCACTAATAACCTCTAAGAACAACTTTTTCTTGAATAACTGATATAAATGTCACTATACTGCGGCCCTGCCACAATTTTCATACCATAGTCACAAAATAATAGCCAATGGAGAAATGTGTGTAATAGCATTAAAAAATTAAGATGTATCCAACAGTAGAACAAAATCATCTACATTCTTTAAATTATAAACACAAAATATACACAAAATACTTTCATGATAGAAACAGAACAGATGGCAAAATTATGAACCAGGTGGTAGGTGCCTGGTGTACATTAAGTAAACTTCGTTGTTGATATTTCAACTCATACTGGGAATCACACGCATTTTAAAAAATTCTGGCACTCTTACATGTGGTAATCAGCGAATTTGATGGTTACCAAAATCCAGAACCAGACTAACTGAGGAAAGACAAGTGGAACTGACTTTTGATGGACTTATTCTTAACCCTAGTCTGGGTTAGCAATTTAGAATTCATTAGACAATAATATTAGAATACACTTGCATAAATATCGAAACATACGATGAACATCAAGAAATACTCATGTATTTTATGTAATAAATGCATGCTCACAGTATCAGATTCATTAATGTTAAACCACTGCAATAACACAATAAAATGTGAAGTGTGCAAGCTGTTTAATGTGCAACAGGATTGAGTTCTTGCATGATATTTCTATCATAAAATCAAGATATTCTTATGTTGCAAGGTTATGAACTTATGCAACTGAATTTTTTCAAGTTAGCTACTGTCACCAGACTGCACTGTAACCCTTAGAGTAAGGTGTTCCTTTGAAATGAGAAAATAACTTTGAAGTGATTGCCTCTAAGCGTACGGTACGACATGAAAATTATTAATACAAATTTATATGACACAAGTCTTCCTTACAAATGTAAGTCCAAAATTAAACAAGTTAATTAAAAGTAAACTACATAATATAGTATATATATATTATTGTATGCCTAAAAATCATATGGACGAGTCAATTCTAAGTCAATAATGAACACATTTTGAAGTCTCAGGCATTTCAGGTCCTTGCTGATCAGTCCAAGCCAACATCAAATTCTGCTGCTTGGCCAATACACCAGATGCTCACTCAGGTGCCTATATAGATGGTTATAGTTTTATTATGGGTTTTTTAATGGTTAAGAATACAGAAAATTGTAATTAGCTTTGCTGTGATGGGCAATTTGTTTAAAATAACTTCTGTTCTATGTTCATGTATTAACCAAATTGAGAAGGGATTCAAGAGAAACAACATTTAACCTAATGTTATGTATCAGAATTCACTCATCATCAACTTCTACTAAATTTTAATGTAAATGTAATTCTCAATTTATATGTAATGAACGACGATTCTGCTCGGTGTTAGCATATGTTGTCAGAAGCATCGCATATCAGATCGAACAAATAGCTACCAGATGAAGTAACTCAATTTGAGATGAACTCAAAACAGTCAGCTCCAAATTACAAGAATCCAGTCAAAAAAGCTACACGAGGCTCCACAAGACAGAAAACAAAATGAACACAACAGACAGAAAACTGAATAGGCTAAGTAGTGCACAGAATTCAGAATCAGGCACAGAAATTACATACAATAGTTATGGATATAATATAAAGAAATTAAAAAAACAGTCGGCTCCATATTACAAGAATCCAATCAAAAAAGCTACACAAGAAATTAAATGTGTTTCCCAAATTAATTTTAAAAAAATAAATTGCTTGTATGACAACACTCTGTCAAATTTCATTTGAAAAGAAATTCAGCAATATGATTTTTCACAGGAATAAAAATTCTCTTTTCATGCATTAATCATACAACATCTAGCATTTTAAAATAATATTTTGATACTGAGTTTATCTGTATAGGTAATTATGCTTGTTGCTGACTAGCATTTAATTAATAGAAATAAGGTATTTATTAGGTAAAATATTTAATAATTTTACGGTCTTATTGTGACTCGTGGAACACAAGAAACATGTTACATTTTATACTTAATCTTGGCAAGCGGTTTTAAGTTCATAAAATTATAAGCAAAGTTAAAGCACTCACAACATATTCTCTTCAGCTGCACTGCCAAAACTTTGCTGCATAATAATTATATGACTCTGACACATCCCATGAGTAGCAAGCACTCGGGCAATATAAGTATTCAATAAGTAAAAAATTACTTTCTTCTGACTAATTGGATCAAAACATTGTCTTGCTCCTTTTGTTAATATTTTGGGTGACTTTAAACCTCAATGAAAAGTGCTGTAATATTAAAACATTCAATAGAACTGCATGACTTAATAATATGATTTATATAGCACCATAACTCTGCATGACTTAAAATAGTCAGAGACAGGAATATGATCCTCAAAAAGAAAAGTCTTGATCTGGGATTTAATGTACATTATCTAATGTTTATGCAATGTAAATTGTACAGAATCCTTGTTGATAAATTTCTCATACACGAACAATCAAACATGTGCAAATAAGGATGGACGTATGAACATATGCACCAATGCCAATACTTACATCGCAAGTTGAGACCCTTTAAAAGGTGAAAGGAGCTAATGATTGCATGGTTCAAATTATGTTATAAGTGAATATCTACCCGAGTTAAGTAATCATCGCAGATAAATTTTCAGAGACCAGGGTATTGAGAATAGTCAAGCACATGTATCGGGTTTAATAAAAATTACATAAAACCTGACGACAGCTACAAAAGCACACGATAGCACAAATGCTATGTTGCATCTAGCACATTGCCATACAGCATGCATATTCAGAGGCCACAGGTCCCCAAAAATATGCAACTCCAAAATATACCTCAAGAACATAATACTAGTCATAACAAGAACATTTCATATTCTACACATTTTATTGCTTTATGGATGTGCTAACAAAAACAGAATATCTTCCAGCACCACAAGCTGAACAAAACTCATGCTCAAAATAAGCACTAGACATCACAAATGCATAAAGGTCTATTAGACATAGCATTGGCACTGAATGAACATGAAAATTATGCTGCTATTACAGATACACATACCTGGTAGAAGACAATTAAACATCGCCTTTATGGGTGTAGAACACAAATTATAGGAAATCTGCTAAACTGCATATATTCATAAATACAAATATGTTTACACAATGACCATTACTGAAACTGCATAATCCCATACCTTGGAAGTTGGATTTCCTCTGGATGAAGACCTATCTATAATGGCACATGTCAACTCCCTTCAAAGGCCCAGGTCTGTTTCTTCAACTTGTAACAGCAAATTTCTATAGTGCCACTTAAGGGATGCGCAAGACCAGTCATATTATGGCAAAATTTATCCCTTAATGCTGCTGTGTCGCGTCCACTCCTGCATTGACATGCAAGTCTGTCTTCACATATTCAGAGCAGCTAGATTGCTAAGCATTCTTGTGAGGTTCTTGTTCATAAATAGCCAGATACATGCCTACACAACAAATGGCTCAGAACTACTTGTAGATATGCTCAGCGTAGAAACATTAATCATTATTCCATCATTTGCATAACAAATAGTTTGAAGGTTCGCTAATGGAAATTTGTGTTAAGGTTGTATTAAGTTACATAATTACATAAGATTTAATTGACGAAAACTTCATTTCACTTTGACTGCTTACGAACTATGGCACTCAAATCTCTACGATTATTATTTATTATTTATAACTCTGATAATTCTTTACCTTACAACTTACATGTTAAATGCACATGTTTTACTTTTACAAACATCCAATAAAGAGCTGCGTGTGCTCATTCAAATTCTTACAATTACAAGACATTCTTTCTATTATGCATTAATATATGCAAATTCTTACAAAGCAAGAATATAAATTTATCTGCGGCTGTTTAAGACACGAATAACACAAAGATGACAAAAAGAACATGTAACATTAATTTCCCTTATCTTAAATATTCCGTGGCCCCATCCCTTAGCATCTAACAAAGCAACATAACACTTCAAAAAGTTCCCAGAATTTATATCACCTGACTACAAAGAAATTCAGTTTTCATCTTCAGTTAAATTGTTTCTCTTGGATATATTATACTGAATAAACTGTTTATACATATATATCACTACTATAAGCAAATTTTACACAAAAAATTAGTTCACAGCCATCAATAAACACAGTAGCACGAAAGCATTTCACATTCCAAAAAATTCTAGTACACAACATTTTCGACCAATGACCTAACCTTATATTATGGAACTACAGTAATACCTCAAACGGTATAAATAAACAAAAATACACAGTAGCCACTGAAGTCAATCTTAAACTACGCAATGGTTTAACTTAGGAAATGTTTCTGTTCTGCCATTTTGTAACATGTGTTTTTGTGCATTCAAAGATGCTAAATAGAATTAAGAAAATAACAACAATGTTAACGATGATGTGATGTGGCTTGTCATGCAGCCGGGGACCGGGTGAGACAGCCAGTCATGTCACATTAAATTAAATCATCTGTTGTGAGGCCCAACCACGGCTGGTGCCATTCCACAAAAGAAGAAATGTCTGGTCTGACGTGAGGCGTCCACATGATTTGACTCTATGGCTGTGCGAGAGCAGCAAAATGCCTTGCCTGGATGCTGCTGCTATCTGACACCCTGGAAACAGAATAAAGATCTCCTTTTGAGAAAGCAATGGTAAGAAAGCGTGCACTTATTTTGTCGTCCAGCTGTTTGTGATGGCCTTGCTCGTTTTTACCCGAGGTAGTTCAAAATACCTATGGACCGAGTCAGGAGGCCAACAGTTATCCGGAGTCATTTACTAATATTATACATTAAAAAACAGAATTAATTATGAAAATAATAACATAAACAAGAACTAATCAACAAAATCCTTTCAATCTATAACACTAAACACATTTAACTGAGGAAGACAGAATAACCAATGATAAGTAATGTTCTTAACTCTGTAGCCATTGTCACTCCTTAGACAACGTTCTGCAAATATGGTTCACCACATTGTCATTGGGCCATTGCCTAAAACAAATAATCTGCTAACTAATGCCTTTATCAAAAACATAACGTAAAAAATATTGTTTATCACATAAGACAAAGTGAATAAGTATGACAAGGTTGTGCCGCTATTTTAGTCACCATCCTTTCTCCAAGTTTGTTCATATTTTGCCTCCTCCCCAAATCTCAATACAGCTACTGTAAACAATCAGCTCCATCCTCATAATCTGAGGCAAAGCAGACAGGCAAAATTGTTAGGGAATTGATCTTCAAGCTTACCCATGGAGATACAAGCCAGGTAAATAGATTTATTTCTGTGAGAAGTTTATACTTATAATAATATATGAAAAACCGTAGTCAAACTTCCAACAGTTTCAACTCCATTTCCACCACATTTCTACAAATCCACTCCACAGTAAACCCTGGAATTTCAAAACTTTCAAGTGGCTTCATGTTTTGCAAATAATTTTTAAAACAGAAGTCATAATTTTGCCATACTTGAATATTTCAACTGTAACACCAGCAAAACTTCAACAGTATTTTAACCCACAACTCCTAATAAAGAAACAGGAATTGAGAAGTATTTACAATTAACTCAAATTTTGAAAGTCTGTAGACTTGTAAACATCATCAGGGATACAACTGTAATCATATATCAAGCCCAGTGAATGCTTTCTGAATCACTTTACTCTTAGATAATATGACTTGATGCCCAATGATCAGATACAATGATGACATTAACAAACTTAAAAAAGGTTATCCTGCAAACCATTGATGCTTTAATGTCAGCAACTGTTTTACTATTAACGACACTGCCTTAAAGAACAAATAAACTGTCAACATTCAATATTACTTATCTAACCTCAGAGGCTCATAATGGGTTTTTCAAAAAGAATATAGCTTGTAACCGTCTGCATCCGCCATAAACACCACAGAGACAACATTTTTACACAATACACATACAAACATTTGCCAACAGAGATGGTTTGTACATTTACGAGACAGAAATTCCTAAATTTAATTTCCCAAGCACGTGTATTTATACAACATGGACAGGTACAACACAAATGGGCTTCGTAGATGTTAGTCCAAACGCTGGAGCAATTCCTTCATCGTCTGCCGGAACTCGTCCATTGTTTTGATCATGTTAATCAGTTCATTCTTCCATTTGTCGATCTCGATCTGCTGCTGCTCGAGCTGTAGCTGAAGTTGCTTGATTGCTTCATGATTGCTTGCTTCTTGATCACTGAAAACAATCAGATCAATAATACTGTAACTCTTTATCTTTCAAGCAGTTCAGGTCAGGTATGCAATAGTTTAGTCGCTAGCATGCTGGACTGCAGTGATGGGCACAACAGTATTTTGAAACAAATTCATATTTTCAAAACAGAAAATATTATCTCATTTTCTATTTTTTAGAATGCTTTCATAAACTATTTTTAAAAGTATTTTCTTACTTGTAAAAGTATTTTCGAAGTACTTTTGAAAACTATTTTGCCCATTACTGCTGGACTGTCAACCCAGATGAAGGCTTAACTGTCAACCCAGATGAAGGCTTTCAAATATTTACCACATTTCTAGTCCACTAGCCTACTCGGTTACAAAATGAGTACCCTGACCAAGTGTCCATACGCACTACACAGTCAGTTGGAAGATCAGGTGTTGAGACGCAGTACAGCTCAACTGCCCTAATAAGTCCAGGCTGAGAGAACTGAAACTGACTAATTCTACACACAAAAGGCTTTGCTCTTGGCTAGTTTCTTGGATTGTACATTGACTTCTGCTTCTTCAAATCAGAAATGTTATCACTCATATAGTACGCTATGTTTTCAATAAACTTCTCCAAGATAAAATCAATGCTTAATGCTTATTAAATTTATCAACTAACACATAAACTTAGCAAATTCGGCTCAGTAAACATAATATAACTTTCTACAATGGTTAGAAGGCTAACAAAAGAATGCCCAATGTAACGTAAAATGATTCTATCCTGAAAGAAACAGTTCTTCATGGCCGTTATAAGAAACCACTCGATAATATTATAACAGCATCACTTACAGAGCAAACTGCTATTCGATAACTGCAGTTGCATGCACAAATCTGCCAAAGATCAATCGACCTCAGTCAGTGCAAACAACTCTGCTACTGACGCCATATTGTGATTTAAAGTGACACCATGAAAGATCTAATTAGGCAAAATGGTATCCATAAAGGCAAAGTTTCCTAGCAAATGGAGGTCAAGACTTGTTCCAAATACCTGTTATGAGTGCCAAAGTTCGAATCAGCACCACTGTCACTTGTCCAGAGTTTGTGCACCAATACTACCATCACTACTGCCATAACAAGTACCCTGAAATATTGTAACACATATTCAATGCCTGTGCACTGTATATTACAGAAAAGTGAATTGCAAAAAATATAAGGAAGTAAAAGAACGAACACAGAATGATTAAAGAAATGATTTCCAAAATGTGAGCACTGACACTGTACCCAAGCACAGTCACAACTTCTATATCCAATGAAAACTTCAACAACTTGAAATCTCACTCATTAATTCTGGTGCACTGTTTTTAGTCAAGAAATTATAATAGTGAGAATAGACTTACCAAAATGACAGAAACTTGACTGAACCAATGTTTTTCGTTATATGCTTCCATATCTGGGAAATGTCAACTACAATAAAGAGGTACAAATTAAGTAATTGAACTGGATTATAATGAGCAACGCCTATCAACATAAATTCTTGTAATGATCGTGTCTATGGAATATTATTGAGTTGTAATTCGAAAATTATTAAAGAATGAAATATCATTTAGTCTAACCATGCATTAAAATTCAAGATACCAAATGCTAGATTATTCACTCCGTAGCAAATGTAGAAATTGCTGTGAAATGGAAGCTTAATGAATTTTCACTAACCGAACTTAGCCTTGGAGACAGGCTGATCTGTTTGGAAAGTAGAAGCACCAGTTGGTGCCGCAGAATGCCCCATGCCACTCTCGCCACTTGACTCTTTTCGCAGTATGTCGACTGTTTTTGAAGAAACAAAATACTGATGACAAATAAATAAAGATTATCGGTAGTAATTCATTAAGAGTCATAAACAAAAACCAAATATTAAGCAAGCTATACTGCAGTATTAAGGACGTAATGGTGTAGCGGTATGGTCCGTGCCTTGTGCTGCAAGTTCAAATCTACCTCAAACCATGACCTCTGACAAGTTGCTGAACCATAATTGTCGTTGAGAATGACAACGATAGTAACTCACTCATATCATCCGAGGAAATTAATTAACCTGCCTGCGAGCAGAATACTCATCAACATCCCTGCAATATAATCCAAGACATGCCTTTAACATCACCACAGTCGCGACCACCACACAGATGATGCACGATGAAGATGATGATAACGACAAAAACACACAACAGCCATCATCATGATAAACCATAACAACCACCATCACAACAGCTAACACTGAGATTGCCTCGTTGCTGTCACCAACACCAGACAAATTAGCATAATTCATTGTTACCGAAGATCTTGAAAGTTTCAAGAATTCCTGAGGTAGCATTTTTCTCGATGAAACCTGTTCCAAAGTTAAAAACAAGAAGTATATGTTCACTTATTCAGACAAATCATTTCTGCAAACTTTACAATTAAGAGAAGTGAAACACTATTGCAGAAGACAAACAACATGTTTACACTCAAATAAAACCATCAAACCAAACATTAACCTTACAGAATAATGTAATTAGAAAGATATACATAAAAATAGCTTGCTTCATACTATATAATCAATAAAACTTGGAAATGTCATTAGCGCTGTATAACATGACGGCTGGTTTACACGAATCTACAGTTTACAAACATGTCACTGAACCACATTTCTCAAAACATGTCATTTTGCTGCAGTATTTTTTATTCAAGTCATTAATCGTAAGACAGAATATGCATGGCTGTACTTTTAAAGAAGACATTTTTCTGGTAGACAATTTGGCTTGTAATCCGAAGTCGCGACTTGGACTCTGCGACATGTGTCAGGCAGTAGCGGTTCACAATGAAGAAGCTGTCTCCATACGGGATGGTTGGAGTGCGACACTCTGAGTCGATGATGTAAATATGTCCTCGCTTGCTCGTTGAGTGCATAGTCTGTTGTGACAAAAGGACAGTTCTCTATATCCAAACATCACTCAAAAATCTTTAGCAAGAGAGCTAGTATTTCAAAGATAAGTCACCAATGATGCGAAGAATTCAGAATCCAATCCAGTCTCTCGACAATAAGGGTCTTGCAAGAGAGAAACTGAAACAGACATTGACTAAATGTCCAATAGCATTAAGGATATTAAGGATAGATACAGAGACATCTTAGAAAACACCTAGGGTCATGACTAAGTTGAAGAATGAAAGGCAGTTCTCAAAATCTGACAATCTTCAAACTCCATTATAAGCTGTAGGAATAACATTCAGCACATGTAAATTAACGATGTCAATAACCATCACATTTCTAATAATAGTTCCCCAATTGTTAGAATGGTAAAGGATCCAATTCTGACCTGTTTTTCTGTAGCCGGAGCTTTTTTCGATGTCATTGCCAAGATCAGTGACAATGTGTAGGTAAGGTTTCGCACCAATTCGCCGTTCGCGGCTGGAGTCTCAGGCCAGGAAGACAGCACTACATCTAAAGTATGAGGTAGGCATTAGAGTACACGTCAAAGCACTAACTTTTAAATGTCAATCCGTACTCAGTAGATATCAGTAACTTACGACTATAATCCTCTTGGCTCATAATGCACAAGTTGCCGACATAAAATTATATCTTTCAGAAATTTAACCAAGTAAAAAATAAGAATGAAACCAGTACATTTTTTATCATTATTGTTAATATTTTGTTAATATTGTGAAGCAAGCAACTGGTGAGGGCAGGTACCGGTGATGAGGAGACCGACTAGGGCTGTAATTGCTGAAAGGAACTCGGGGCCCGAATCTGCTCACTGTCCACGAATTCTAGAATATACTGAGGCAAAGCCTATCAGGACCCTCACCGACGAAAATTCGAATGCAAGCCATTGTTATTATTATTATTTTGTTATACTCGAGGTAGTTCTAATCCCTCAGGCTTTCAAAATAACA
>JAQFXW010000122.1:0-24234 GCA_034693945.1 Dendrobaena attemsi | reverse complement strand
ATCTGTTACAAAGAGCCAAGGAAAGAAAACAAAGCCAGGTATGTTTAGTTGTACCAGCACTCTACCTTGCATTGTTTACATATACAGAATTCGTGGGTGCATAAGTTTGATAATTAGATGAAGACATAAACACAGATTGTAAAATTTTCACAATGAAGAAGATGCCCTCATTTTTGCTCTGAAATAGTTTGAAAGTAACAGTCCCGTCATTTGATATAGATATCAATCCGATTCAAATTCAGTCCCATGAAAGTAATGTATCAAGTAACAGAATATTATAATATTATATTATTACATATTAATATGATATTATGTAGCACCCTCTAAAATTTTATTAAACTCCTGTGGTGTTTTGTACTTATTCATTCTCCTTGGCCAGTTGTATTGCAGAAAGCTATCATTCTTATGGATATGACAGATTGCCTGTCACAAAACACCTAGAGTCTGATAAGCATGAGAGAAAACATCTTTTCATAAGTTTACCAGAGTTTTTCTCATAAAATCATTGAATTTGAAATTATTCCAGTGGAATGTTCTAAATATAAATTGCTTATTCCAAACCAAAAGAATGGGTTTGGGTTGTCTCTGTCTTCTAGTTGTGATGATCGATGAGGCAGCAAAATGACCTGATGATAGCAAAAATTGTAATTCTGTCAGATGAGAGAATATTTCTTTAGCATCCTTTAAGTACTGTTTAGAACTGTAAACATTGTTTAAAAGCTTGTAGTTATTATCTATTGAGTGTGTGTCATATGCACTATTACCTATTGAGTGTCATGCACTAGCTTTTGGAATTTTTGAAAGAATACTAATTTAATAAAGAAGTGGATTATTCTTAGATTCAATGAAGAAACAACAGAAAAAGATGACTGAAGAAAATATTCCAATTGAAGGTTTGCCTTGTCGTAGTTGTATTTTATTTGTATCAAGATGTTAACAGCTGTTTAAATACTGAGGCATTTCAGTTTAATGTTGTCTATTGGAGCCACATTGTATGGTGTTCTGGTTTTGTAAGTCCATGAATGAAACTTGATATTTGATTTGAATTTTTTAATTGAAATTAGCACAATGAGTGCAAAGACCTGCAATGTCCTGGATTTTGATTATGGTTTTATTGTGTTTAGTAATATGATGTGTTGTTATTTATTGCAAGTTATTTTTCAAGTCATATTTTTGTTTTGACAGCCACTGAAATGGCTCAGGATCTCTTTGCTAAAGGTAAGAATGCTTGAAGAGTTTGGGGATTTGTGTGATAGAGTTAATTTTTTAACACCGTGAAAGAAGAAGTTTGGTGTTGCCTGTTTACCAGTGACCTTTCATAATGCCATACTATTGGGGTCGACATGTTATTCAAATGCATGCATTTACTGTATTTGCTGCCATGTATTGGCAAAACGGTGAAAGTCCTGCTTGTGGACCTGTAGATAGTGATGAGAAATCAATGTTAGCAGAGTCTCTGAGGATAAATGATTACAGTTGCATATTTATTAACGATTGAAATTATTTGTGCATCTTAACTTGAAGCAGCAATATACACCTTACAATGACAGTGACACACCATTTCCATCATTCCTAATATAAGTAGAGGAGCAGTCTCGTAAGCTAGCCCTGAGCCGGCCATGGGGATGAAGTGTTAGCGACCTCATTCTTAACCTCGGCATACGAAGGAGGGTGGCCAGTCCTCTCCCTCACCGTCTCATCTTCTCACTGATTGTGCGGTGAGTGTACTCATCATAGCCGAGTTAGTTAGGGGGTGACAGATGGAGCAAAAATTTCGCCCTGGTCGGGATTTGAACCCCGGACCTCTCGGTTGACAGTCCAGCGCGCTAACCACTGCTATCAAGTCATTTTTATTGCAAATTTTGTTCTGTTTTTTTAGCATCACGGGATAAAAGAACTCTTTTTCTCAAGAATTTGCCACAGTCTATAACCACAGACCAAATCAGATCTATCAGTTCTGATGTTCTTGAAGTTCGGATACAGCTTTGTAAGGGCAAGAAATCACGGAAATCAAAGTAAGGTGAAAATTGTTTTTAATATTGTTTGCAAATGTTTTCAAAGTTTGTTGAGCTGTTTAAACACATCTACAAAACTTTTCATATCTACCAGTAAACTAAAGAACAATGCGCCAGACATTTTCCTTCAGTCGAACAAAAAGGTGGCATCCTTGTATGTTTTGTAAAACAATGAGTTTCAGAACAGAATTGGAGGAACTGGCAGCCTGGCACTGCATTAGGGTTGCTGTAAAAGCATGCTTTGCAGAGCTTGTTTTTCCACCAAACAGGTGCAGGAGGCAGTGCCTTTATTACAAACTTCTGTTAGTGTGATATATACACTTGAGTAAACTACTTGCAACCTAGTGAGCACAGGACTGCGCTCACTGAGATTAGAAGTGGACTGAAGAAAAGGAATGCTTTTATAAGCCACACTGTACATATTTGTTAATGATTTACATTCATGTAAGTCTGACCATGTTGGCACAATATTCTGTTTCATGTTTGGCTCAAGCTATATGTTCCTATTCGATGACTTGATATGGTTGGAAGAGATCTTGATTTAACCAGAAACTATTTTTACCGATTGATGTTGAAGGTCCAGAATAAACAGTTGTCACCCATTGACTTATCAAAATGTCCTCATTTGTTGAAGATGCATTGTTCATGTATTCTATCACTGTTACAGATGTGCCTTTGTCGAGTTCGATGACGAGAGTACTGCCGTTAAAAACAAAGCCACTTTTGAGCACAAGAAAATAGATGATCACGAAATTTATGTTGATTTTGTTGGTGAGAAAAGTACCTTCAGACCCAGAAAGCCACAATTCCCAATTTCTGTCGACCGAAGAAAGCTGTACATATCAGGAATAGGAAAGAAGTCCACAGTTGAAGATCTTAAGAATCTGTTTCCAATGGCCTCATCTATAGATTTTCCACACTACAAAAAAGAAGACCGCCCCAAAGGGTGAGCGTTTCTTTTTTGCTTTTAGCTGCGCAGTTGAGTGTCAATTTTGTGTTCTAAACTATTTCTGAACTCGTTTATTTACTTCAAAACTAATGTAGTTCACTGTGCTTAACATTCTCTGTCTGTCTTGTATCTCTCTCCGTTATAATATATTTTATTTCTTAAATGTTTAATGAATAGTATGTATATTGAATGAATAGTATGTATGAGTGATTTCCCCAAAGCCCGACTTGCCCTCAACGTGGTGGGAGGGGGTGAACAGCCAAGTAAGGGAATGCCTTGTGGGGCTATGCCGTCAGAGGAGAAGGCTTTGGCCAAAGTACCTCCTAGGGGCTATGCGAGGCGGACAGGCTCATCAGGAACCCCGAAAATGACTGGTTAACGCAGGCAACAGGTGTTGGAACGACACCTCAAGGCGTAATAGGTCAGAAAATACCCGCTGGCTTCCTTACCCTGCGGGGAAAGAACTGGTCACCACCCGGCAAGGTGACCAAGAAACCCCAACGAAGATCAATCCAGATAGAAAAGTAAAGAAAGGATATAGGTGTAGAAAAGACACTGGTAGAGAGGATATAGAAAAAAGACTTGGAGAAATGAATGAAAAACGTCAATCGCGGCTTACACGTCGAAGGAGCATGGAGCGGAGGGCAGACAAAAGACACGGATGGATAACGTCAAACAAGGGAAAGAAAACATTAGAAACAGAGAAGTCAGGAGGAAATTCGCAGGTACCTCATTGTCAGGAAACTGATGGAGGAGAAAAAAGAAGATTTACACATTCATTGTGCATGTAATAATATTACATGTGAGTGTAATAAATTATTAGTCAACTTAATGTTTGTATTCATTGGATTCAAGCTTATATCAGAGCTACTGTTTTGCCAGCTTGCACAATATGAACTTTTGTTTAAAATTGTTACTTGTTAAATTTGTCTGCCTTTTACAAACTGACCTTAATTATTTTAAATTTACTGCATTATAAAGTATTGTGTTTTACTTTAGGAATGAATGAATGTATTTGTACAGGGTTAAAGTAATTTCACAGCAGCAAGTAAAATTTATGGAGTAATTACTGAACACTTGCACAGAGTATATTAAGATTGCTCTTTCATCGGGGCTGGTTTGGGAGTGCCTCTAAGTAGTTTTGAAGGGGTGAATATATACAAATTTGTGTATAAATGAAATAAATAAGACAGGTATTCGAAAACAAAAGTCAAACACATTCAAATAAAAAGGGAAGTAATAAAGCAATGTTTCATGATCTTTCAGTTACGCTTTCATCCACTTTGCGGATGAAAAAGCATGCCAGGATGCTCATGCTGCCATGCAGAACCAGGTCATAAGTGGAAGAGTCCTTGCCGTGATGTATGCCAAGAAGTCTCCATCAGAATCCAGGGATTTAAAGAAAAATTCACAAGGTAGAATTTTACTTGGACAATTACCATTTTCTAAAACCATAAATGAAATATATATTCGTTTATTGAGAAGAAGAAAAAGGTCAACAGACCGCAACCTGATAACATTAAGGGCTAGAAATACCGCAACCTGATAACATTAATGGCTAGAAATAATGATAATGATAAACTATATCTTTCCATTAGGTGTTTTTAAATACCACAGCTTTATGCATATAATGTGGCATGCTCTGGAAAAAGGAAAGGATGTTCTATATACAATGAAGCAACTCCGATCAGGCGTAAATGTATCAATTTTCGCTTTTTGGCATATATATCGATCAATAAAAGCTTTTAGTATATGAGTACCATATAAATTCAATAAAATTTCACATATTTTATAGCAAATTTAGTAAATTTATGCGATCAGTAAAAGTAGTCCGGGGATTAAAACGCTGTTTAGGACAAGTTTCAAGAATCT
The DNA here is from genome assembly GCA_034693945.1 of Dendrobaena attemsi. NCBI lineage: Eukaryota > Metazoa > Annelida > Clitellata > Crassiclitellata > Lumbricidae > Dendrobaena > Dendrobaena attemsi. Next base: position 19,398 of record JAQFXW010000122.1, on the reverse strand, counting down.
GCTAGGAAGGCCCATACGTAATTCGTCGGAAAATTCATACGTTCATCTTGCTAAAAATAGCCTCATTAACCTTTTCACCCCTGCTGGCTTTATTTGTTGTGTTGTAGTTGGGATTACTCGTACAAAAGGTGCTTATATATTTTTAAATGAATGAATTAATATAGCCAAGGTTTGAAATCATAGAGGCATATAAGCCTGCACACCATGTATTTGATTATAGCTTTTATAGCGAATATTACTGAATACTGAACATTGTATCTTAAAACAAAAAATCTGTATAATTTGCCCGCTTGCATATTCGTTAAGTGAAATGGATAGTTATGATTGTGCATATCTTTGATCAACTTGAAATTTGGATGGTCTTACTGGATGTTAAAATCGTGTAGCTTGCGTTGAACCTGCAACTAAACTTTAAAGTTGCAAGGCATATGTATGTGATGAAGGTTTAGAACACAAATGACACATTGCCATATCAAAATTTTCACACTATACTGATCCATTGCCATTGGTTGAAAGGTATGCTTTCCGCTATGCCTGTGACCCATAGTGTTCCATGTTTCTGCACTTCAGTCATGTGTTCTTGGCAATTACCATCACTTAGGGGATCGTTGTATAATTTTATCATGCTTGAAGTGGGTGGGGAACCTTATGGGGTGGGTGGCACTGAATGTGACGCAACGCTTTAACTAGTTCATTTATTAACATTGAAAGTCCAACTACTATTCAGGTTCACATCTACCAAGAAGGAATAAAGATACAGCTTCTGATAGCATTGAAAAGAATGAGAATGGCAAAGAGAAAGACGGTGATGAAAATACAGATGACAGCGGTGAAGACGACAGCAACCAGAAAGGTGTGAAATAATTTTATGTATGAAAATGTAATCAATCATTTCCTTATAGTACAAATGTAAACAATATCCATTGTGCCAAGTACAAAGAGCACTCTGAAATCAGTTCATTGAAATTTGGAGTGCATTTTGAGCTAACGGTTGCTGAAGGCTCTATGTCATTTTTGGCTCCTGAAAATATGCTTTATTATAAAACTATAGTGTCACCTTCACTCCTTCAGACTATATTGTTACAAGTTACTGGAATTCTAGATCTTGTCCTGTTAGGCTATACAATACTATTGACGTATTTGTCGTGTTCGGTATATACTGAATACTCTGGCTAATATCTACTCAGGTTTTCATTTGTTTGCCCATGGTAGAAATTCTTGCAGCCATTCAATGCTCTTCAGGCCCCGTATTCATGTACCGGTAGTACAACAAGTGTAGTATCTTCTACTACCGCCAAATAATTCCTGCTCCGGAGTAGTGTCTAATTTGGTATTCATGTAGCTGGCCAAAGGGTTCTATACCGGTAGTACAGTGGTAGTAGCCTACTCCAGCTCTGCCCTAGGAGTAGGGCAGAGCTGGAGTAGGCTGGAGTGTTGATCAGGATTTGGAATCCTCTACTACCAGAATAAATAATATGGCTGCCATTTCTCGATTCGTCTATTCGACACCGTTTAAAATGTCCGAGAGTGATTTGGGATCGTGAGAATCCACTGGATTCGATGGGAGACGAAACCTTTATGATTAGTTCCGATTCCGCCGTGACGAATTTACTCATAATTTGTGACGAACTGACGGAGGACTTGGAATTTGATGCCACGCCGCTACGTGTTTACGTGGATCTAGATCTTGTCCTGTTAGGCTATATAATACTATTGACGTATTTGTCGTGTTCAGTATATACTGAAAACTCTGGCTAATATCTACTCAGGTTTTAATTTGTTCGCAGGGTAGGGTGTAGGCCTATTTCTTGCTCATGGGTGGTGAGTTGTAGCTGTGAGATCGGTGTCGTTAGAGTAAGATTCGACTATAGTAGGCCCCAAGTTTTTTGGATAGCCTATATTCGCCCCGTTTGTATAATTATGATGGCCTTTTTTCTACCACAGAATAGGTAAAGTTTCACTGACAATGGAATGATGTGCAATGGAAATTAAAGAATATACTTACTTATTATTGTGCGAAGCTCTAGGTTTACACAAAAAACAGAGCGCTAACACACTTGCGCATATATGCGCTGTGTGTATAGCCATGTAAATCATGAATATGCGAATTATTTACAACCGGCATAGCTAATCCGTACACAGCTTCGTGAATTTAGACTTTGGCAGAGGGCATAGCTACTACAGTTGTAGGCCCTACACTGGGAGTATGCTACTACTGGTATATTACCCTTATATGAATACCGACCCAGGTGCACAGTATGATTGGTGTTGATCAGGATTTGGAATCCGGCATTGCTGTGTAGACAAATGCTGAAAAACAATACTGTATTTTTCAGTTTATTCATTTATACAGAGATTTGTTTAGCACCTCTTCAAGTCCACTACTACTACTCAAAGAGGTGCTCCCAATTAAAGTGCTCAGTGGGCATTAATAGCACCTCAGTTGCTATGCAATCTGGCGAATGAAGGTTACGTCTACATATTATATGACTCTATTTTGGATCCCATATTCTTCGTATCAGTGTCTTATCCATTATACTATAAGTGCCCTCCCAGAGGAATTTTGAATGAAGGACTTGTAGGCAGTGGCCTGAGTTGGATTCAAAACCCATGACCGCTTTGGATGCGGAAAAATCAATATCAAGCTAATAATAATAATTGAACAAGGTAATGCTCGAATGCTCTGACAGAACTGTAATGCTACAACTCTATGCTATAGTCCACCTAAGCACATAGTAATAGCTTTCTTTGTGCAGAGTGAAATAATAAATTTCATTCATTACAATAATTTATATAGTACCCCTTCAAGGCAACTACTCAGAGGCGCTCTAACTGATCTTACATTACAATTCAAAACATTTCTAGAGGGCTTTGTCAAGCATACTTCTACTCAGAAGTGCCTCATTTACTATGCCACCTGGCGAAAGAAGATTGAGAATAAGTATGGGAGGCTGCGAGACTCAATCTTTTATCTCGTATTCTTCATACCAGATAAGCTAATTCTTCATACTAATCCTTATCCCCCACATGACTTGTTCAAGGTTCGTACATGTAGTGGCTTGAGGAATAGAATTGAACCAAAGCACAATAAGTATAGTAAACACAACAAATCTATTATAAATTCTTCACAAAGGACCGTGTATTAATATGATAGGTTCAAATTTAATTAAAGGATATGTTGTACAGTAGATTCAATTGACATGGTTTTTTATTAAACAGTTCTAAACATTGGCAACTGTCAGTTGTTGCAGGAAATAGCCATTCTCAGTCAGTCCGAAAGAAGCTCCACAAACATAGTTCTGGGAGTCGTGAAGTGCTTTACATCTACGGCTCTAATCCTACACACAGCTGAACATGTTCAATATCTTGATTATCTATCTAAAAAATAAAGAATATTCATCATCATATCGATAAGAATCGCTTCTCTTTTGTTGAAAGTATCCATGATGTGCCAAACAGCACTCTCAAGAACTCGTATGTGACAGACAAATTCAACATGAAACTTGAGTAAACATTACACTTGCTATATTTCATAATGTCAAAAGTCTAGCAAGTTGACTACTAAAAGAACCACAGTCACAAGATTGTCCCATTAAAAATACCAATACCCAGTGGAGGGCAAAATTGTGAATTAACTACCAACCACAACTCTTGTGGACAGAAACAAACTTCAATAAATCATTGAAATGTTTCAAATTCGAATTTTAAATGCAATCTTCAAAGAAGTTCACTCATAATGGACATCAATTTATGAATTATTACAAACCATCATACCTACTGTAATCCCATAATTCATATTACTACCAACAGCCAAAGCATTCTCGTATGTATAATTATATATTAGGCCAACAGTTAAGGGACCATCCATTTAATATGTATGCAAAAATCCTGACATAATTGACCCCTCCCTTTACGGCGTGTATGCAGGCTTACTTTCCTCCCTCTACCTGTGTACAAATTGAAGAATGAGTCAGCCAGGGTATGTGGCCAAGATCTCTCCACTCAGTAACCTTGGTGTGTGGGTCTGGGACTGAAGCAGATTGGGGAACGTGTCATACCACATTGTACAGAGCAAAGACCCCAACTGAGCATACGCAAAACATGCATTTGTGATGATCTCCCCTCCGTGGGTACGTACTAAATGGACAGCCTGTAACGGTCACAAACAAGACTGCTACTTTGGGAGCTAAGTCTTGTGTGAAGATTGATATACTGCCACCAACAACACCAGCATTACAGAGTCACACATTGTAACAAAGTTACATCTGTCTCGTCATGTAATACACAACCTCAGTAAATAAGAGAACTACAGCACATGATACATTTTTAAAGTAATGTCTGTGAGAAATTGAAAGGATTATTGTTTTAACAGCTAAAACACTCGACAACAAGTGACCGATGTTAAGATATTTTACATAAGTGAGCAAAAGACACAAATAACCTACAAATGCCAATAAAAGGCACAAATAACTTGACAAAAAAATTCATTTATAACCTATTTCAATCGAGATCTTGCATTAACATCTAAGCAGCAATAACAATCTTTTAATTTGCAGTATAACATCACCAGACCTTGTGTCTGCATCATCAAACAGCTCAAGCCAAACAAGGCCCACTGGCACTCAGACCAATATAGTTAATATTATAATATATTATATATATATTTATATATATATGTGGGACCATATATTTGGCATAATAGGGCATTTAAGTGGCAGCCATTTTAAGGAGTGCACAGCTTTAAGGATTCAGGGCCTTCCCTTATACTTCTGAGTATGACTTGACTCTGATCTAAAAGCTTTGTCAAACCACCCGTTGCTGACTGTACGCTTTACAGAAAAGTCGAGACCATTTGTGCTGTAAACATATTCCATAAAGCCTTTCTGTGCTTCTTACATTGTAGAAATATTTGTAAGAATAACTTCTTTTCATAACAGTTGCCGGAGTTTGAATATTGCTTCTGAAAATCTGTGCTTCAAAAATCATTCCAATTCTGGTTATTGTTTCAAGTGCTACATATCTACATCTGTCTGTCACCAACACACATTAAAGCTTTGGCTTCTTACATCCCGCACCATGTGTCTCGTGTATGTCTCGTAGCCAAAAGAGCCCACACTCCGCAGAATATAAATCAGACCTATACGGCTGTCAGCCTCAAACATGGTATGTCAAACGTTCTGCTTGTGCAGATGTGCCTACAGTTTCAATCTTTTGCTTTGTCACCTTCAAGTGTGCGATATGGTAAAAACTACCCATGAGGCTGCTAACGCTGGATTGTGTCATCGTCTGAATGGTATCAGTATCGTATTTCTTCAAGAATTTGTCAACCATGGCATCTATGTACTCCATCCTAAAGAGTGCACAATAATCACATAAGGTTATTCAAAGCTCTTAGTCTAAATGTAAGTAACTGAATACACAAGCCATGAAACAATACACAACTGTAGGTCTTTTTGATACGGTACAATACACTACAACTGCAGACCCCTATTTGAAATAATACAACAGTACAGTATAATATAATGCAATACACCTGAATTTATGTATACGTACTAGTAAAAGCTCATTAAAGAGCTGATCATGGCGATTGCTTGGTCCGCATTGATAGTAATTTTGTACGACTGAGTTTTCGTCTTTGCTGTTTGGTTGTTTACTGCGTGTCTCCAATTGCCAACAGGCAGCTTCGTAATCTCTCTCTGGTGAAAGATAATACATCACAGCCATTTCAAGTTTGCCAAAAAAAGTAATTTAACAAACTGTACATTGTGCTTATACCATCGTCTAGCATTCTCTGCAGCCTCTCTGATAATGTAGAATTTGTCGTTTATTCCAGATTAGGCCTACTGCCCTCGTTTTAAAATGTTGATCGAATTTGTGTACTCTCTGCCAATCATAGAAAGCTATCTTTATTAAATTATTAGTCATACCTACATTCTGATTGTCTCCACAGAAGCCATTCCCAACCAACCTTGTGCTTTATTTATTTATTTATAGCCACTAATAAAATATTACTCACTAAAATAGTCAAACATCCTCTTCACCGTTAAATAGTTGCACTTGCTGGAGAATCCTTGAACCACTAACACTGGATTGACTTTCGCCTATAAAAACAAACCAAGACTCGTAAGTAGCAATGTTTAAGTAGGCTGTTACCATTAAAAACAATTGATTGATCTGAACATCTAGGCCTACTAATTATATTCAGCTAGAGACTTTTCAATAACATACTTATGGTTTCATACAATTGAACATTAATACTGTATGTATTGATTTTAAATTTCAAAACTGCCTCTTACAGTGCAACCTAATCATAGATGCCCCCAGTGCATTGGGATGGATGTTGCATCTTCAACTGTAAACCTGAGGAATAGATCGTAAGCATAGCTGTAACAAACTGTCAATGGATGTCCGAGTCCAGATGCCCGAGAGACCAGGGAGAATAATCCAAGGTCACCGGAGTTAAACCGCAATCAGAGACTTCTTTTGCATGTCTTCAGCTAAATAAATGCCGCCATCGTCTCCAGAATCAGTAGTTCGGCACATCTGCCATAAGTATTGATGGGCTTTAAAACAGGCAAACAAGTGCATTTGGTGCTGCTCATTCGCTCCATGATCATTCTCGTCATCATCACCCAGTGTTTAGGCTACTATATGGCAACACTAAACATGTGGTCACCGCACAGCAGTCCTATTGCTTGACACAATGTTACAAAGTAATTGACATATGAGTTGTGTCGTTTCGTGGTCAACTTAGAATTCGTCTGTTTCGGAATGCTTCTCAGGTTATCAATCAATTTGGTATAGAGCCATAGTAGGCCTATGCGATTTGCTACGTAACAGTAGGAGATCATTCAGCATTTGGTCATGCAAGCAACTTTTACAACATTGGTAGTAACTTGTAATCACGGAGTTTTCGTCGTGGATGTTTCTGTTCATGACCTCATGGTACCAGTATCCAACAGTAAACTTTGTAATATCCATCTGGTAAAAGATAGAATATCACAGCCATTTCAATTTTGCCAAAGAAGTAATTTAACAAATTTTCAAATGTTGATCAAATTTGTGACTTCCATTTTTTTCCCGAACTGCCGATCATTGGAAAGCTATCTTTATTAAATTATTAGTCATACCTACATTCTGATTGTCTCCACAGAAGCCATCCCCAATCAACTTTGAGCTTTATTTAAAGACATACTTAATTATGGTTTCATACAATTGAACGTTAATACTGTATTGTATTGAATCTCAATTTCAAAACCGCCTCTTACAGTACAACCTAAGCATTGATGCCCCCAGTGCGTTGGGATGGATGTTGCACCTTCAACTGTAAACCTGAGGAATAGTTTGTAAGCATAACTGTAAAAAATTGTCAATGGATGTCCAGATGCCCGAGAGACTAGGGAGCGCCTCTGATTAGGTTGTACTGAAAGAGGCGCTTTATAAATCTATGAATAGAATAGAATAGAACATGTATTATTATGTCGTAGGAATATTAGTTCTTCTAACAGTTGGGATGATAGGTTTCGTCTTGTGTTTTCGTTTAGGCATTCGTTTTGGGTTTTCGATGTTATTAGTTTTGACAGTTTTAGTTTTAGTTTTTTTCTGACTCCCCAGTTTTAGTTTTATTTCGTTTTCCTGTCCGTTTTAGTTTTAGTTTAAGAAAACCTTCAGTTTTCGTCAACAAAGGTTTTAGTTTTCATTGACGAAAGCAACACTACCCAAAACTTACCTGAACTTCGACGCTTGGCCGTATACTGTAAGCGAATAGCCGAGTACGCTGAAGAAGTCTAGATGTTTAACCTTCACTTCATAGCCCAGTTGCAACTTCGAGCGAAATGTGCGGAATGCTGGCTCGACCACCTTTGGCTGAAAATGTGTAAATTGCACAATTATCATGAGTATTAGGGTATGTGGCACAGTAACATATAATTTGTAAATTCGCTCTCTCTATCATTGGCAAGCTATTTTTGTCTCAAAAGAGCTAACCCCCGACTTTGGGCTTTACCTAAGGACATACATTCTAAACCATAATTTTCGTCGTAATAATGTATTAGTTCGATGTATGCACTCGATGTGCGTGTTACTGACGCCGACCATTATATTCGCCAGATGGAGCTCAACTATCTATTCGGCACTTTTACTCGCTTGGGGGCACTGTACATTCATTAAGGCCGCTTATACAAATTAAGATCTTCCGTAGTTTGTGCAGAGTTTAAAGAACACGCCATATTTGACGGCTTATGGCTAGTAGGCCCTATCATATTAATTTTGATTTTCATACAATAATGAACATTAACACCACATTGTACATATAGCCTTCTAAACCGCCTTTTAGACCTACTGTGAGACCCAGAGGAGCCCACTCAAATCAGCCGTCAGTCAAACCCAATAAACGAATAACTATAATATGAGTGCTCTTGTATGCGATTGAGAGTGTTTAAACTTCAAGTTGCTTACTTGTAAATTATAAGTTAGCAAATTGCATTATCATTATTATGTTATACTTTACTTTTATGAGTAAGTGGACATTTGTGAGTGTATGACTTATGACTATGAGCGCCTGGCAAAGGACAGTTGGGGTGTTTGGAAAACACGCAGAAACAGACGATCGGCAAATTAAAAATCAAAGATGGAGACCAGAAATTGTTATAATAATGACAGCTATATACATAGGTAAGTAAATCAGTAAGCTATTTAAGCTATTATGTATAGTTATAAAAATGTGACCTAGCTATATTACATTGTACGACATGTTATCACTGTTTTGGGCCCCCCTGTATGTAATAACATGAAGAACAAAACGTAAGCGGAACTGTAATAAGTGTCAATGGACGTCTAAGTTCAGATACCTAGGAGACCAGGGAGAGGAGTTAAAACAACAAACAACCAGAGACTGCCAAGTTCTAACAGAGTTTTCAGAATCTTCTTTCCATGGTTTTGCTAAATAAATGCCGTAATCGTCTCCAGAGTCGGTAGTTCGGCGCATCTACTATAAATCTTAGTGGGCTTTTGAACTGGCAAACATGTGCATATGGTGCTGCTCATTCGCTCCATTATCATTCTCGTCGTCATCATCATCGTCGTCGTCACCCAGTGTCTAGGCTACTATATGGCGCCACTTAACATGTGCTCACTGCTCAGCAATGTTACAGAATAAAAGACCAATGACTTTTGTCATTTCTCACTCAACTTAGAACACATCTGTTTCGGAAGGCTTTTCCAGGTTATGAATCAATTTGGTATAGAGCTATAGGCCTATGCGATTTGCTATGTACCAGTAGGAGCTCGTTGAGCATTTGGTCATGTACGTCACTTTTGCCACATTGATAGTAACTTGTGGTTATGGAATTTTCGTCTTTGATGTTTTTATTCATGACCATATGGTTTGAATATCCAGTGGGAAACTTCATAATCTCTGTCTGGTGAAAGATAAAGCATCGCAGCCATTTCAATTTTGCGAAAATGTAATTTAACAAACCGTACAATGCGCTGATACATTCGGCATCATGCAACGTCCTCTGCGGCCTATCTGATACTGTAGAATTTGCCGTTCATGCCAGATTAGGCCTAATACCCTCATCTTCAAATATTTATCAAATTTGTGATTTTTCCATCTTTTTCGATTGGAAGACAGTTCGTGGCAAAACAGTGTGTTGCCTATATTTGGTCTAACAGCAGCAGCTCCTGACTGATTCGCTCTTATGCCTATAGTTTACGAAAACCTGAAACCTATGCTGCATACAATATGCGACTTTCAGCATGCTTCCCTGTGCAATATGATTGTACCTTAACACCGAGATAATTCATTACAGTGTAAGAACACCCAAAAGTAATTATGCAATAATAACATTTTAGTACTTATGTTACGTTAAAGTGTAATGTAAGAGGTTTAAGGATCAGTAAGAATAGCAGCATCTTCTACAATGCAATTATAGGCCTACGTGCCTCTTTTGCAAGCGGTTGAATACCAATCTGTTCGAAGGCAGTATTTTTGAGGTCGGCTGATTAGATAAGTAATCGTTGATAATTGCATTTAGCACCACATTTCCAACTCAGCCATGTATTATCGCTATTAAGCCTACAAACATAACATGTCATCTGCCGATTGTGATTTTATGCGTTATCATTAATTTATTCATTGCAGCCATTCGTAGAGCGTCCCTTCATGAAACCTATGCAGATGCGTTCCAAAACAAACACATTGTTATTCTTGGTTTCTTTCACTCCCTCTCTGCATTTCGCGGAGACTGAAGATGTTGCCTTCATCTGATTGGGTCAGGAGTGCCTCTGTTGAGGTTACTCTAAGAAGCGCTTTAAAGATTCAAGCTTACAATTACATCTATAGACCTAAGTAAATCCCAAGTCAATCAATTAGCAATAATAGTTGACTCACCAGAAACAATGCTCGTTTGTCAGCTGCTCGGGCGGGATGACAATTAAGTTTACGCACAGCATAAGCTCGAGTTCCATGGCTTTCTAATCCAAAATAGGCATGTCCTTTTTATTGATCACTTTCACTGATAGTTAAAACAACAGTTATTAATTTTACTGTCTCGTCTGAAATATTTCAATGTGATTGGAAATAATGCAATATGCATAGGCCTATGGATGATGGGCCAGAAATTTGGAACATAATCCTCATAATCCTTTCTTAACTCTGGAACGACATGATAATGCGACAGTGCCAGTTTGCTACATCGTTACTAATTTTTAGCCCTTTAGAATTAATAACTCTCTTATTCACACAAAATGAGCTACTATACCAGGAGTCTTTATACACTTATCAATTTGCGCTTAAAAGTCTTCATAATGACATGGCTACATGTGTAACAACTAGTACCGCAGCACCGTTGTCCGTCTTGGAAGCGTCTTCAGGCTATACTATATGCCATATGGTTTACTTATGTAGGATACATTGCAGTGGCTTCTGTATTCAGCTTAAGATCCTGACCCTAATGAGAAACTGTCTTGTTGTCTCTGTTCATTTGTAGGCCTACCTTATGGACATCTGCATGTCAGCTTCGTAAGTCCTGGGCCGTGTGACACCATTTGATTGGCTGCTAAGGGACTTCACACTGCTCTTCGCAACCCTACTGAAACAGCTCAGTCCATGCAGCTGCTATTTGCCCCACCAGTCTTTCCCAAAAGAGCGCTGTAGCTCGAGCAGCTCAGATTGTGCCTTCACATAGTTTCTCAAGAACTTGAAGTTCATATTTTTTAGATAATAGTTTAAGCGATTCGTTTCGAGAACACCATCGATTAGTTTGTTTCTTGAAGTGGCGTTTTATAGTTTTATAAATATCCGGTATAAAATTACTATTACAATAATAGTAAGCACAAGTTCCTTACTTGTCTTGTTATGTTCCCCTGTATGAGTATTTCCTGGAACACAGCAGCATTGAAGTTCTTCACAAACTTCGTCAGCTGCTCCTGGGTTAAGGTTTGTAAGCTGGTATTCTTTTGGCTACAGTTGTTAAATTTCATAAGCTGAAGATGAAGAGACTTCGTGATATCTATACAAGAAGAAAGTTTAATTTTTATGTGCAAAGAGTTCGAACTCATTCATTCTCTGGTAATCTAAGGGAGTTTAAGTGAAACTGACATTGAAGCTGAACTGCAATGAGACAAATTTATTATTATTTTCCCCGAAGTACAAATGATCCCTCAGGATTACAAAAAACTAGAGCTTAGTTCTGGAATAGATTGCACTGCCTGCGTTTCGAGAGCACCACCGATTAGTTCCTTAATCCTATACAGATCCCAGTAGTTGCAATTGATGCTCGTTTGTTCCCATTAGTACTGTATGAGTTCCTCCATTTAATATGTATGCAAAAATATAGAAAAATTGACCCCTCCCTGTTCGCACGCATACTTTTTTTACCGCCCCTCCACTCCTAAAAGAATTCATAAAATAAGTTTTGTAATCGTAAACTTATAAATCAAAATACTAAAAGGACACTTGAGCATAATGGTTTCAACAGACATTGCTTGTACATACAATATACTAGCTGGTATGTATAATTGGAATATATGCATGCACACAAACATCAAGCAAAAACACAAATATGCAAGGGTGTGTATATATACAGCCATTTACATGTACATAGATCTGAACAGAGCAACAATACACTGTTTAGAATGACAGGAGGCAAAGACATTTATTGTCTCTCGAGACTATAACAAGTAATCTGTAAGAGTTATGAGCATCAAATTCAACTTCACGTCAAGCATGCTTTTGTTAGAGCACAAAGTGTGATTAGAGAACAGTATTATGTTTGTACGCACATCAGAATGCCTCTGACCACCAGGGTGTAGAGCATCACCTCAGTTATCAGCGCACATGAAAAACATTGATAGCTAAGGAGAAAACACATACAGTATATTTATGCCAAACAAAATTAAGACCTCAAGCACAATAACTTATGTGATAAGCAATAATAAATATTGCAAACTTTACCTTGAAAATTGTTTATCAAACAACAGGCCATGATGACAGAAACATGTAGTTTTTACAGAATAAATCAGCAAAAATATTTTAAGAAAATGCAGTGTATTGTTAATCCCAGCCTAGCACTAAGCTTGAATTCTGTTTCATGTTGAATTATTGATCGCATAAGGAATGCAATGAAAACAGTGCTAAAACAAATTCCATACTCAAAGCAGTCGCTGTGCCACAGTAGGTTGGTCAGGAAAAGCTAAAAGCTCATAGTATTGGACCTATGGTATGGTAAACATTAGAAAGTAACAAATGTCTTAACTAAATTTACTACTTTGTGGTGACCTACTTCTGGTTTAACTATTGGATACTGATGATATCTTCAAAAGCGGAAACAAATATGTTATTAAATTTCAACTGAAGTAATATTTACACTGGTGAACAGCCACCGGTCGATTCATTTCCACCCACTGCAGGAAGATTAGAACCACAAGACTCGTAACCTTGATCATCCTGTGAAAAGGAAGGTTACAAACAGAAAATTATAACTTCTAAACACAATGACTCGGAATTCATTTGGCCAAGAACAGTCGATTCTGCAAGATCTGAAGTGAAAGCAAATAGGAATTTGTTTTCATTGCCTCAGCATCTGAATGCATGCTGTATTCATTTTCCTTGTACCCAGATCTTCTCACTAACAATGCTAGATAAAACTTAATTTTACATCCAAGTAACAAGAGATAAGACAAAACAAATATTAAATAAATAATAATAGTTTTACATTCAAGTAATCAGGGAGCAAGATTCAATTATTTCCATCCTGAAATCCAACATAAATAAGACCTATTATGCGAAATACAAAAAATATAATATAAAGCAGAACTTTTACTTACCCATGCACAGACAAGACCTCTCCGGTTCTAAAAAATAAGAAAGTTTTGTAATTGTAAACTTATAAATAAAAACACTAAACGGACAGCTGCTGCGTGTACGTAAGTATGTACCTGCCTGGTGGTATATAGGAATGTAGGCAATTATGCATGCATACAAACATCAAGTGCAAATATGTAGATAAGTACTATATAATCCAGGGTGTGTATAACTGTAATATTATTATACTGTTATAAATATTATATTAATTATATATTATTTTTTTTTTACCCGAGGTATCAATGATCCCTTGGGGTTTCAAAATATATATATATATCCAAAAAATTATATATTATATTATAATTATATATTATAGGTAGTTCTACATCATAAAGTCTCTCTTCCTATTGCTAGATAGCATGACATCACAGATGATCAGAGCAACAATACACTTTTTGGACTGACAAGAGGCAAAGAAAATCGTAATCGTAATCTCTAAACTTCTAGAGCGCTCATGGAGGCTAAGCGCAAAGCACCAGCCAATTCTCTCGAAATTCATGTCTCCTGAGACTACAACAAGGCATTTCGAGGAATTATGAGCATCAAATTCAACTCCACCATAAACATGCTTCATTAGAGCACAAAGTCTGATTAGATGGCAGTAATATGTTTATACGTACAATACAATTCCACCCACGACCATGGCGTAAATGGTTGACTCAAGGAAAAGGATATTCCAGAACGTTCGATAGCTAAGAAGAAAACAAACGTTGCATATTTATACCAAACAAAATCACAACCTCAGCACAATAACTTAAGTTGAGCCACAAATATTACAAACTTTACAAATTGTTAATCAAACAAAGAGCCATGATGATAGAAACACGCAGTTTGACATAATAATTCAGCAGTAATATTGCAAGAAAATGCAGTGTAATCTCAGCTCAGCAATATGCTAACATTTTGTTTCATATTCATCATATAAGGACTGCAAAGAAACAAGTGCTAAAGCAAATCATTCCATACTCAAAGCAGTTGCCTGACACAGCAGGACAAGCAAAGCTTAAAGCTACTAATATTGGGCATGTCGTTAACGTTAATGTCACAAGCATCTTAAATAAATACAAACCGTTCATAGAGCACATAATTCAGAACCAGCATAATCAACTAAAGGCCAATTCAAAACAAGTTTTTAACAAATTATGCACATGAAACAACGATAATACAAACTGAATATGAAATATTATGCATGCATTTAAAGGTAGTCAACATGATATTCACTGGGCACAATGATTGCTAAAACTTGTAGTTTGAAACTGGATATATTGTTAGGCAAGGATTATTGTTCAGTGTATTCTAACATAGTTAAGTCTATGTTCTTTTTTAACGTGACAAGCAATTTCTCTTCTTTTCCGGGGTGGGTCCGTTGTTTAGAGGAGAGAACGGTTGGTCAGATCCGGCGATCATGGGTTCAAGCCCCATACAGGCAGTAATTTATTTTAAATTACTGTTAGCTGCCAATGGCGCTGTTCTGTTGTGTGGTTTTTCCTGTCAGTTGGAAAATAAGATCGCTCACCCCGACTCCTGATTTGGCCATACCAGGAGTGTTCCAGCACTTATGCCACAAGTTAACTCGAACCTGCTGTGAAGCCGACCTGCGTGTCGTGCTATGCGGGGCGTATTTCGTATAACTTGTACTTGTAAACACAGTGCGGTTTGTGATGTTTAATAAACGAAAATATATGATTATTCGTTCATCAGACAGCTCATTCTTTCAAGTACTGTACCTGCCAATCTTCAACACTGATTTCCACTTTGAGCAAAAGACTCATCATTTGTTTTTTATATAAATTTCTCTTCATGCAGCAATAAATGCTTCAAAAGGCACATTTTTAGTTGTTATATATATCTGACTTGTTTTTGGAACATACTTACAACTTTTTAACGGTGTCAGGATTTGGTTGCGGAACACGATATGAGATCAAATGCACAGTTGAAACAGCCAGTTTGAAAGTGAGACGCACCGTCATCACGATCAACGTGAACGTATTGTTTCTGTCAAGACGATACATCATCAATTATTAATGTTACAAACATGACTAAAATATTGAGCAATGTGTGCAAACTGTAAATTAACTTAAATTCATTCTTAAAGGAATAGATAGAGTTCGAGCATTAGAATGCATGGAATTGAATAACCTACCTGTTCTATGCTCAGACTTTATCACTTTGATCAATTCCTTGTTGTAGTCGTTCCATGTTACGATATATTAGTCATGGTTATTATTTTACATTATCTTATATTTCATAATTTACTGTTCAATGTTTCTACATCAGTAATACACATATACTTTCACTTACATGAAATGCAATCATAAAAAGATATGTATGTAACTATATAAGTAGAAAACCCAATTTTAATAAATATAAAACCCAATATCCGGTAGAAGCATGCAGAGTGCGAGTGCTAATTAATACGTAAAGACCAGCACATCAGAGTACACATACGACTATTTGTACGAGTTCACACACTTGTACCACACAGGCCAAGGCATTTAACGTGCATTGAAGCCTTTGGACTTCAAAATCTAAGAACCCATAAACGAACAATTCGCATCAAGATTAAACAAGGCGAGAGCTAAGAGCTGGAGGCTTAGATACCTGTGGACAAGAATTGATAACGATCCAATGGTCAACTAAATACCTCAACAAGCATAGCCATTCTGAAGAACACCTGCACCGTGCACACATAGTCACAAACATATAAGAAATATATTTGTTTATAATACTTTCCCAATATTAATATTTTCATACCTATCTGTATAACCCATTAATCACAAGAATGAGGTTTTCATATAAACCAATCTACATTCATTCATTCAAAGATTTCTACAGCTCCTCTTCATTCTTCAAGTGCAATACTACTCAGAGGCACTCCTGATTACAGTGCTAATGCTGAGTCAAAGTTAACATGCCAAAGCACCCCATTTACAATGCCTCCTGGCTAGAAGGTTGAGTCTACTTACATTCATGGTATCAGTTCATTATACTAGGCCTCTCCCCACAGATCAATGGCAAGTGAAGGATTTGCTCAAGGCCCCCTAAAAACACTGTGGATTGAGTTGAATTCCAACAGTCACGAGGCAATGAACAAACTACCAACTCCCAAATTAGGATTCATACTCACAGCTAACAGAAAGCATATCTAACATCTTTCAATAAGCATGCAATACCAGATACATGTTCAGCTCTACTATTCACAATAGTCAAGAGTGGCATCAGGCATATCAGTAAACAGGCTAGACATAAGGAAGCACAAACTTCCTCCAACACACAGATATTCAAAGAAAAAGCCATGATGATAGGAACACGCAGTTTTGACATAATAATTCAGCAGTAATATTGCAAGAAAATGCAGTGTATTCTAAATCTCAGCTCAGCAATATGCCAACATTTTGTTTCATATTCATCATATAAGGACTGCAAAGAAACAAGTGCTAAAGCAAATCATTCCATACTCAAAGCAGTTGCCTGACACAGCAGGACAAGCAAAGCTTAAAGCTACTAATATTGGGCATGTCGTTAACGTTAATGTCACAAGCATCTTAAATAAATACAAACCGTTCATAGAGCACATAATTCAGAACCAGCATAATCAACTAAAGGCCAATTCAAAACAAGTTTTTAACAAATTATGCACATGAAACAACGATAATACAAACTGAATATGAAATATTATGCATGCATTTAAAGGTAGTCAACATGATATTCACTGGGCACAATGATTGCTAAAACTTGTAGTTTGAAACTGGATATATTGTTAGGCAAGGATTATTGTTCAGTGTATTCTAACATAGTTAAGTCTATGTTCTTTTTTAACGTGACAAGCAATTTCTCTTCTTTTCCGGGGTGGGTCCGTTGTTTAGAGGAGAGAACGGTTGGTCAGATCCGGCGATCATGGGTTCAAGCCCCATACAGGCAGTAATTTATTTTAAATTACTGTTAGCTGCCAATGGCGCTGTTCTGTTGTGTGGTTTTTCCTGTCAGTTGGAAAATAAGATCGCTCACCCCGACTCCTGATTTGGCCATACCAGGAGTGTTCCAGCACTTATGCCACAAGTTAACTCGAACCTGCTGTGAAGCCGACCTGCGTGTCGTGCTATGCGGGGCGTATTTCGTATAACTTGTACTTGTAAACACAGTGCGGTTTGTGATGTTTAATAAACGAAAATATATGATTATTCGTTCATCAGACAGCTCATTCTTTCAAGTACTGTACCTGCCAATCTTCAACACTGATTTCCACTTTGAGCAAAAGACTCATCATTTGTTTTTTATATAAATTTCTCTTCATGCAGCAATAAATGCTTCAAAAGGCACATTTTTAGTTGTTATATATATCTGACTTGTTTTTGGAACATACTTACAACTTTTTAACGGTGTCAGGATTTGGTTGCGGAACACGATATGAGATCAAATGCACAGTTGAAACAGCCAGTTTGAAAGTGAGACGCACCGTCATCACGATCAACGTGAACGTATTGTTTCTGTCAAGACGATACATCATCAATTATTAATGTTACAAACATGACTAAAATATTGAGCAATGTGTGCAAACTGTAAATTAACTTAAATTCATTCAGGTGAAGACTGAAGAGCAGAGGCTTCTTAAAGGAATAGATAGAGTTTGAGCATTAGAATGCATGGAATTGAATAACCTACCTGTTCTATGCTCAGACTTTACCCAAGCATGCATGAATCAACCAATGGTTGTTCAAATGAAATAGTCATTGGAATATTGTTATTCATAGCCGTAGCTGCACTTTTTCAGGCATTAAGCATAGGAAATGAAGACAGAGTACGGATACAAATCAATGCAGAATACTGTTACACAATAATCGGCCGAATAGATCAGTTCTAGTCTACACCATAGCCACTGATACTTTCCAAAACCATCATCATATAAACATAAATGTTGACAGTCCACTTAAAATCACATGTTGGACAGCATAGATCAGTGGCTCCCAACCCATAGGGCTTTACGGTCAACTATTTTCTTGTTTGGTGGACACGAGGAAACCAGGTTAACATTTAGTTTAATTTAATTGTCAATGAATACACTAACACAGTGATACATGACAAGTTCTTCGAACATTGCCATAGATCTAGTGAATCTGAAACATTTGTCGGCTTATTTTATGCTTTATTTGACTAGAAATTAACTTAATGCATATTTTGTGAAAATTGAATCATAGAATAATTGGTTATTTAAAATAATTTGTAATAGACATTGGTTATGTATCATATCCTGTCGAAATTGTGAACTTGTACATATATTTTTGCTAATTTTTTTAAAAGTTGAAGACTTTTTAGGCCAGTTGGGTCACTTTCGGCCCATGGTAAACGGGTTGGGAATCACTGGCAAAGATGATATAACTTATATGTGACTGCTTTGCCTTTCTGCTGCTCCCCCCTCCAGGTGTGGAGCATTGATCAGCCCTTCCTTCATTCAGGTGATGAAGCTGAACTTCTAGTCCTCGCTCACTGACAACTCTCTAAACAGTAAACAGGTGTGCTCTTTCTTGGTTGTGGGTCATTTGACCTGGAAATGGCTCCCTGCTTCACTCTGACTAGTCCCTCGAGTTACACGACCCTGCTCTTAAACAACTTATTGTTGAACTACAGTACTACACTGCCACAAACTGTCAAATTCTCTAGAAAAATAAAAGGATATGATTGTGAAAGTATGGACAAAGTAGAGCAGCACCCTTGGTTAGACTGTTAGAGAATGGATGCTTCAGGATCCGACTAAACCGAGCGCTATTACATTTCTTGGGCCTCTAATTTATTTCTCTCAGATGTCTCCAATATATTCTGGAATGCGACAGAAAAATGAGAAATAACTATAAACTCATCCTCATTATATTTAATGGAAGGTTGCACCAGTACACCACGCAACACTTGCTATATTACTTTTACTGTTGCCGTTGAGAATTCAGTATTCCTGGGCATATAACAATTCACAGTCAATAATAAAACTGGTAGGAGGGCTTTGTGCCCTATATTAAAGGTGAGTAGGTGACACACACCAT
>JAQFXW010000121.1:0-24239 GCA_034693945.1 Dendrobaena attemsi | reverse complement strand
TAGATATAGATCGCATTTTGAGTAAGTAAGTAAGTAAGTATTTGCCCGTAATTATTTACGGGTTACGGCTAGTATAGATATAATTATGTGCACATGTTATATGAATACATGTTATAGAAAGAGTAGATATAACATAGTGCATATATTATTAAAGCTAAGTTTGTATTTAATTACAAAGTGTAGACACAGTCCAAGTGGAATTTATGTCTGAGACTAAGGTTTTGGCCCCTTATTTAGAACTGATCATCCTGTTGGACACTAGTCTACTCCAGTTATTTGCAGCTCTTTGCCCAACAAACCTATATCAAACTCTGTTCCAAAGTTTGAGGGGTGGAGGGCAGGCAGGTTGGGCACCTGACAGGACATACGAGAGGGGTCAAACATGGTGGATGGCAGAGCAAATGTGCCTCTTGACCCTAGTCTTGGGGTATCTTCATTTCCCAAGAGAAGTTCAGTATCTGTATCTGGTTCAATCATGAGCCTGAACTTATTATAGTGAGGACACCTGTTCGGGAGTGTCTGCCTAGGTCAGGTCAATCTATGCACCTGTTGTTCTACTTCGTGGCCTTTGCCTGGTCTCTTATCATGGGTTGCCCTGTGGGTGATGCTCCTTATAACGGAGGCTGGTATGTGCCTTGCTGTACTCCTTCCTTATTACTATCTGATGTGTCATCTTTTGGGGCGTTCTGATACCTTGCACTAGGATTTACCCCTCAGGTACTATAACCTGTGAATGCCACTTTTATACTTAACTCATGCGCACACAGAATGCATTTTAGCAGCATTTGTTAAAGGTACAGATACCAGATGTCCAGCAAAGCAAAGTGAATTATCTATGAAGGGAAAAGTGCAGGGAACGATAACTATGAACTGCATATCTGTTGTAATGTGTACTGGACTGAGGCAGATGCCAGAAAGCATGTGGAATGAAACAAGGAGTAGAACCAAGTGGAGGAAGAATATATACACGAGTTGTATGTATGTGAAATCTGGTGCAATGTAGTGTAAAATTTACCCAACAGCTTCTACCTCTCCTTTAAGAAGTGGTTCCTGTGAGTCCGGTGTAAGCACGATGATGATTGTGATGGTGGTGGTTATTGGCATGATCAGGATCACGATGGTAGTGGTGTGGTGATGATGATGATAATGATAATGATGATAGGACTGAGACATGCTTGACTATAAAAAAATCAAAGATAGACCTCCATATCGTCTTTGAAGCTACAGTAAGCCGTTTTCTGCTTGCTTCACAGATCAGAGACTTTGTTAGGGCCTGAGGAGATTTCGTGTTCTTTAGCCATTTCAATTTACCCTTCCACATTTTAAGCCAACCAGCACCTATGCAAAACTTTACATGTGTTGCCCAAAATATATTCAGCCATAACTTTGCGTCGGACTGTGATTTTAACTTTGATCTCACGTGAAGCTCTACCTTCAGCATCTGCTTAATGTATCGTTATAGCTCTGCCATAGAAGCTATATATACATTATACAATACAAGTAAACAGCAAACACAACAGTTACGTAGCATTATGTCAAAGAGTGCAGGACAGACCTTTGCATATGTCCATATTTGTCAGTAATCTAATTAACCTCATTGTTGGCACCAAGACTAAGACTCTGCTCAACGTGCACCCAATAACAGCTCATAATTTGCTAATTAGAACTTCATGTTGAAGCATCCTTGTGTCAATGCAGCTCTGTTATCTCTGCTCCGAACTGAGCCAAGTGGGTGTTTAGATTCCTCCGCCTGTCTTTCACAATACTGGTGGCTATAAGTCCTGATCTCTAGATGGTGGCCAACAGAATACTGTCCCAAGTAGGCTATATTGAGCTGCATCCTGTATGTTGTCATGCTTGTCAGAGCCAGTACCTGGTAATTCAGGTTAAATTTGTCATCCTCATTATCTCCCCTGTCATAGATCTCTTTGAGGGTTTGGCATTCTGGCAATCCTGTGGGTAATTTAGAAATTACGTCATCATAGCCACACTTTGTATGAAAGGCTCATTATGGTGTGGGAATAATTGTCTTTGTAAACCTATGAAGCCAGTCATTTTATAGCCTTAATGGGAAGCGGAGGATCGTGTGTTGCATATGTAATACGGTGTGAAGGTGAGCAGCACAGTTTTGAAATAAGTGTAGCTAAGTGAGAAGTAAATTTGCGACATTATTGAATTGGTCTTTAATTAAGTCAGATTTTTTAGAAAAGAAAAAGGATTACAGGTTTTTCACTGAAAACTTCTGTATTGGCTAAATCATATTTTTTCGTAGTCTAAATTCTGATTCTGTAGTATCATTTGGTGTCGTGCTTATGATTAGCCAAAAGCAAGAAAAGCTGCATGTGTATTAATTTAAGAAGTGTTTGGTTGTTTCTTTCAGGGAGAATCTTAACTCAAACTACGAAGTTCAGGGCAGTTCTTTTTTCAACAATTCAAATCATCAGCAGGAAATAGTTGATGATTGTGCCGATTCAATCTCTCAGACATTTAACTCAGATCTGTGCAGTGGTTCTTCTGCTCATCTGCCTCACCAGTCGCTAATAGCTGACGTTGAAGGCTCGAATGTTGTCCAAATGGCGGCAAAATTTGGAAGTGCAACTGATTCGAGTGTGATTCCACCCGGAAATCATTTAACGCCAAAGAACAATGACAATATCACTAGAACCGAAAATCTCATGCAAAATCAAAAGACGGATAATTGTTTGGAAGAAGTAAAAAGCTTTCAAAATTCTGACGTACCAGTATTAAGTGTTGCCAACCAGTCTATGCTTGGCAACGAAGTTGTTGCTTCTATGAAGAATGAAGGCGACCCTCACCGGGATAAGTCGGGTGGACAGGAGGGTGCCTCTGCGGTAGTAGATGGTACAAACAGACTTAGGGAACCTATGCACAGACCTAGTTCAAATCGAACATCGCTCCCAGCATCCTTAAGCCATGCCAGCCTGATAGGGAAGCTCGGGAAAGGCTTGGACTCGTCAGTACATAGGGGGCCATCTCCCCTAAGCGTTTTAGCTGATCGACCCATTAATGAGAACTTCAAGGACGAAGACTCATCAACCAATTTGTCCACGGCTCAGTCTGATATTCCACTTCTAAGCTGTCGCCGTTTTCGCCCGATCGCTGTACAGGATTATTTTACGTTCAGCTCCAGCAATTCACTGAACTCCATAGGACACGAAGCTTCACAGAAAGCAACAAACGACAAGCAAGTCGACACAGGTAAGGTGATCAAAGACGCTAACCAGAATGTTGTCATGACATCAGCAACGTCTGACGGAGACAGGGAAACTTGTCTGCCAACATCGGAAATTGCCGGGTTCCTGTCACCTCGCTATGTGCCTTCGAGGCCTCTAAGTCAGATATGCAGCCGGACAATGGGAAATTCCCTGCGCAGAAACATTGGTTGTCCTGACGATGGTGACAACACTAGCCTAACGTCGGTGGAATCTCTACCAACAGTTGATTCAAGCGGTAACACGCCTGCCAAGCCGAACGTCTTAGCTCAGATTCGATTCGCTAGGTCTTGCAGTCGAATCGGATTAAAGAGTCCGATGCCGTCGTCGTCGGGAGTATCCCCAGAGCACGCCTACTCGACCCCTCGGTTGCCCGTTGCTGGTTCTCTTCCAAGCTTCGAACTTTACCACTGTTCGTCTGGAGGAACGTTGACTCCGCAGACGCCGTTTTCTATGTATTCGAGGACAGACTCGTCTCGTCAGTCTCAATGCAGTACGCCCGTTGTCGGTGACTGTCCTTCGCCCTGCTACACTCCCACGTTGAGCTCAGGATTTGAGCGTGGCTCTTTAGTCCCTCCAAGGAATTCCACTGCAAGGCTGTCAAGACACCAAGCAATGGACGATGACGGTAAGTGCCAGATAAGTGCTGTGTTAGCAATGTTATACAAATTACTAAACAGGTTTTCTATCATCCAGTCTTCTCTGATTCTTTTCCTTTTACCTTCTAGTTATTCTAGTTTCTCCTTTTTGGGCATGTAGCACCAACTCAGCATCAGAGCTGGAGTCAGATGAACCTCTGAGCAGTTCCACTACATGAGGTGCTATACGAGTCTTTGAGTGAATGAAGTTAGGCCAAGCCAAAATAATGCTGTGTTTACGGTAACCCGACCGAGTCACCATTTTTGGGCTGATTCAAATAATTTTGTAAAATAATTTGGAAAAAAAGGTACGGAAAAAATTGCTTAAATTTATTTTAAAATGTCAGGCACAAAAATATACTTGTGTCACTATCAAAACACTCAAAACTCAAATAAAGTTAGAAATGGGAATAATGGCAAGCTTTATATATAAAAACGGTGAAACTAAAATCACTGGTTTTATAGCTACAGGCTTAGTCACATTCACCACAGTGTTTTTTACACATCTGTTACCGGAAACACACCATTAATTTCTTAGGCCTTACAAATTGATGACAGGAATAGTAATTGATAATGATCAAAGTTTTACAAAGGTCTTGACATCAACATAGTGAGATGTGAAGGGAATTTTTTTCTAAAATTATGACCATTGACAAATTATTAAATTAAATCAGCTTGTTTGAAATGAGAAAAACTGTACTAAAAGCATCAACAATTTGGCTCGCACACTCAAATAAGCAGACGTGTATTGGGATGAATGAAGAGGTTAAGTTAGTTCTGCCTTTGCAAGATTCATGTTTATTGCTTCCAGGCCATGCTGATTATAGCTGTTATACACAATGGCTGGAGTGTGTTCTGTGTTGTTATGTTTGTTTATAACATACCAGATTGTAGACTGATGCCAGGTGGCACTTTCAGGGATTGTTCTTTTGCGCTCTAGCACCACCTCTGTAATCGCTTTGAATGGTTGCAGCTGGAACCAATGCAGAATATTTATTTACAGTTTTTATATTCCCCACTTGTTTTATGTATATCATATATATATATATATATATATATATATATATATGTATTATTTGTATAGTAGTCTCTCTGTTTTCTCTGTTGGTTGATCTTTTTATCTGTCTGGCTGGCTCTGTGATTTGGACAGGCCCCCATTTTGAAGGCTTCATGTAAATCAGAGTCTAATTTGCCTGATGATGTTTTGAGACCATCCTTAGACCATCCTTCGCCTATTTTTCCTTCAGTTTCTGTATAGAGGATTCATTTGTCTGAGTAAGATGTGTGCTGCACCCTGTCGTTTTTTGTGCATGCTGGCAGAGGCGGGTGTGTTCTAATGTACTGCTATCTGTGATTTGTTAGCTGTGGCACAAGGGAGAAAACCTATTGACGTGTATACCGTTTAAACATTCCTCACAGTACTTTATGCGAATTCCAGAGCTCCTAATAAAGCGATTATTTAATTCGTCCAATCCATAATTCGTAGCTGTTGCTGATTATGTTGGGTTGGGAGAAGCGGTTATTTAATGCATCCATAAATCTATTGCAGTTGTGGATGAATTTGCATGATTTTTAACTTTGTTCCAACCGAATTGCTTGTTTTTACCTGGCAGTGTCACCAGATGGCTGGTAAATGGTGTGTTATGAAGAGCCCGTTGGGTTCTTGTTGATAAGATATTCTAGAAGTGTTGTTGGTGTCGCCACCCAGGATGTTGCACATATGAAAATGGATCATATATTTTGCTTGAGGCATTTAAGAAGGATCGATTATTGAAAGGCTTCGTCGTGCATTTGTCTTGAACAAGCACCGTGCGTGAGAACATGCTGTAAAAGAAATGGTTTTTAGCTGATGCTCATGAAACACGTTGTCTAAAAGCGTGAATGAATAGAAATTCTAATTGCATTTGGCAAGGTTAGATGAGCAATCACTAATTTTTACATGTCAAATTGTGTCTCATGGGCTCACAGTATCCTGTAGCATAGATAAATTGTCGTAGCATTAGTATAAACCTATTTTTTTATTACACATTGAGCTGATTTAATGAAACCCACAAAACAGTGTGCTTTCTGTGCTACCTAGCTTTTTCTGACTATTTTAATAATTGGTTTACCATAATTTTTACCTTATTTGTTAGTATAACTACGTTTTATAAGAATAGAGATACAAATAAAATCAAATCTTCTTTTATTTCAACCCAAAAACATAATATTGCCACAACATAAACAAAGATACTATGTAGAGCAACAAAGGGAACACAGAAGGGACAATTAGTCCCTAAAAGCAGGGCCCCATGCCATATAATTTAAGATCCTTAATCAAAGTCCGGTTTACACGATTCCAAAAAAGACAGCAATGGATGGCATAAAATTATTTTAAAGGATTGGATTATGGTATAAAGAGACAGACTGCATAATCATGATAAGTTGTTGTTGATTATGCTTTGAGTCATTAAAGATTTTATTACTTCATTTTCTGTCATACCCTAGCTTTTCTGATCATTATTTAAGATTAGTTTATCATCATAATTATGTACCTTATTTGTCAGGCTAACTATATTTTAAGGGAGGTAGATTCGATTATTGTATAAAAGACAGCTTGCAATAGTCATTGTAGGTTTGGTAAATTGTTATTGACTATGTATTAACCCTTTAAAGTTTATTTAGTTCAAACTTTTTCTCTGAGCCAAAGTGTACACTTGGTTAGATTACTTTGCACTTCTAAATTGTTTGTAAGTTAGTGTCTGATAGTATTAGTCTGATCTCACTAAAAGTCTTCTTCGTCAGAATGCTTTCATATGCACGGTCTGAAGTTAAAGTAAATTATGTTTTGCTGTTTGCATTGGTATTTAAAGTTCCATTTGCTGCTTATGTTAATTCTCTTTGATCTCAAGATCTTGTGTGTAAATCTTCACTGTTTGTAGTTCATGGTTCATTTGTGTCGCTGGCTTCAGTTTGCTCTTCAGTCTTCTCCTCTTCGGTAAGTTCACATTTTGAACGGTAAGTTCACATTTTGAATGCATGGATCATTTCTACTTGTGTTCATTTGCTAGAACTGACCCAATTATAGAAGATGATCTCAATCAATCAATAGAAATGTATATGGCATCACTTCTAGATCCCGAACACAATTTCCAGGGTGAAGAGGAAAATTGCAAATGTAACTGCACTCTGAATCATTGTAAGGAATGTAAGGTGCAACATCAAGATACATTCATTGTCTTTTAATATCTGATAATGCTTCTGACCTAAAGTTATGAAGAATGAGTGAAATCCACGAATGACATCAAGTAGTTTCATTGCACCACATTGTTAGATGTTGGAATTTTGCCTGGAAGATAATTATTTAGTAAAACTGCTTATTGGTTTTTTGGAATCATTTTGATTATTTCTAACTCATTTATTTAACTCTATTTATTTGCAAAAGAAAACGCATTAAATAGTCTATCGGATAGATATATTGCTGACCCAGTTCCCTGGATCTTTGCTGTTTGTTTGCTCTGCATCTGCCTGTCTTTTGCTTGTCTGTTGATGGTTGGCCCTTGAGCAATGATGGTGTGATGGTTCCACCAAGTGGAACAATGAGGGAAATATGTTTGAAAGATGATCTATGGCTTACTTCAATGCACTCATGGTTGGCTTAATGGCAGCTCCAGACAGCTTTCTTATGTGATGTTAAATACAGATGTGTCATCCAGTTAAGTGTGTTTGAAGATTAGAGTTGTTTGGGATACTTTTGACAAGGCAGATGATACTTGCCATTGTTTATTTGTGTTTTCGTGGGTGGTTGTATATACATCTTGGGCAAATTATGGCTTGTTACTTCGGACGTCTTTTGTTAAGGAGTGTGAAGTAATGTGTCAATGCACTTAAATACAACACTATGTAGGTACCTGCAAAGGACTGAATGTATTTATATGAGTGCTTGGTATGTGGCAGTTTGATTTTAATTTTAACCATCCCTTTGTGTTTGTTGTGCATGTGCATTGTTGTAAACCTAGGCATTTATCACTGTGTTATGAATTCTGTCTCTACTTATTGCGTGTTTAAGTGTATATATGTTTTTGTTTTGCAACAATGTGACCAGAAATGTGTTGCTCCAGGCTTTTCTTTATTCCTAATCACATAGAAAGCCAGTTGGGTCAGACAATGCCAGGTTGGCTTTGGGCGAAATGCCAATCTGCATACCTTTGGGAAGTCTGGTGAACACATACATTATATGAATGATTTTTTATAACTATTGCTTAATCACTGGGATCTGATATGAGAAATAAAATAATTTCGGTAACCATTAAGTTCGATAATGTCAAAGGGTTGGAAACTGTCGGTGGGTCGATAGGGTGTCTTGAAAACCGAGCAGCTGCAGATGTTTTATAACTTTAGCCAATTGCTTTTTGAAGTCTTTTAATTATAGGCCTATAGATATTTTCAACTTAGCTTAGTTTCGTACGTCTTGTATAGGTCTTACATAAGGTAAATAGATATCACAGTTTTATAAACACTGATTTTATAAGTATTTAGAAACCTGTCAGACACAGTGCGGACAAGAAGTAGCTGTCAAATATGCTTAGTGGCTGGGAGAGTGAAATAGCGTTGAGTTTGCCATGGCATTTGATTGTAGTATTATTCTACATCTGATAGAAAGTCTCCATAGCTATTCATTCAGTTAGAACTCCTCCATGTTAAGGATATGGAGAGTTAGATCCTGTCCGCATGTTTGCTAAGATTAGTGCAGATAGGGTTTCATTTGAGATCTAAATCCGTAGTCTGCTGCTGGGTCATAATCCATGCGGGTGCTGAATCAGAAGCCAATTTCAGATAGTTCTCTTTTAACAGCTGTCTTTCATTGAGTCTGAGGGTGCAACAGTGCCATTTGTGATAAGAGATATTAATAACTCACACCTGTGGAAATGAGAACTTCACCCTTATATCAAAAGGCATAATTAATTTGCGCCCTTCATTTTGACTTCGGCTATTAAGTCTTTTTCACAGATTTACGATTGACTTGACTTCTGTGAAATGTGGAATTTCTTATACAATGAACATTTTTTAAATTAAAGATATTGGTTATGGGCAACATGAGTTTTTGTTTAAGCACAATGCCATTTTGAGGTGTTTCAAGGGTTATTTTATGTTCTTCCCGTCTTCTTGGCCAAATGGCTTATGCACTTCAAGTTTATGGTTATTTGGAAAATTTCCGCAAGGTGACCTAATGTTTAGTAATTGACCTTTTATTACCTGCCTGTGAAGACTAATATAAACAAAGTCATACAATAAGCCAGCAATTTCCAAACTGTTTAAACTTTGGAGAGCTCATTTAAAGGTGCTGTCTATTAAACTATCCAGGTATGTATGATTATATTTTATACTGACACAAAACACGTAAGATCTGAGATCACTTCCCGCAACCGTTACAAAAAGTCAACTCAGCCTCCCTTTTTCTAGATGGCATTATCAATGAGGTGCTCTGGCATGTTAGCACTGATTTGGCATCAGCGCTGCAGTCTGGAGTATCTCCACTTCAATAAGTGCTATATAAACCTTCGAACGAATACATACTTAGTTATATACATACATGCATATACATACATATATACAGGCATAGTTGCATACAACCATATACACATGAATAAGCATATATATGATTACTGACAATGTACATTATAAGTCATATTATCCCATCTTCTGTAGCTGGTTAATTGGAATGATTGACATTTTGAGGAAACTTTTTCTCTATACTAGGAGTGGTTCATTAGTAATTTCTAAGAGGTTGGTGGTTTCAATAGTAATTTCTAAGAGTCTGTGGGTGTTGGTGGTTGTGCTGGTTAGTATCTGAAGTTCCTGATTTATATGAAGCTAGGAGGTCTACTGCTGCGCCTGTCATTCATCTGCATAAGATATATTTTGGGTTGGCTGGTATTGCTGCTTGACAGATAGGAAGCAGCTGCACCGCTGCATCTGCCTTTGTAGAATGACAGGCTTTCCTTTATTTCTGATCTATTGTCTTGGGAGGAAACAGGTCAGGGTCTAAGTACTCCTTGTGCAGCTCAGGTTCCTGTGGGATTTCATATCTGCATTGCTGATTAATACGAGACAGTGACACCAAACTGATAATCTGAGCTATTTGAAAACAGACATTAAGAAATTGAGACAGAAAATAGAGCATCGTGCCTATACTGAATTCTATTTTTCTCAACGTGTGTAAGCTGTGCATCTTAGGAAGTTGGCTAGACATCAAATGATTTTACTGAAATAGAATGCTCTAGGTATTCTTGTACACATACTCTTTCTGTCCTTCCATTTTTTACGATCACCCTTCCTTCTCTTTTGATTGTTTGATTCTTATCCAGAAAGTTTACCAATTCTAATTCTTTATTTTTGATATAGGCCAATGTTACATCCTGGTAAAAGTTTACCTTGCCTATAAACAGCTTTAAATTGCTAATTTCAATTTTACTTACTTACTATTTGCCCTACAATAATATTTTATGCTATGTATTTATATAGGCAGGTGAAATTGTATTGGATTGGATGAGGTATTGTTGAGGTGTACTGGATTACATATAATTTTATACATCATGTTTGTTTTCGAGTCTGTAAGGAACGTTAATACTTTTGGGAATTTATCTAGTCTGGTAGTCGCTAAGAACGCTTTGGATGGATTAAGTAAGACTTGTAAAATTTTTAGGGGCAAAATTTCTCTGACAGCTGCTTATTGCTCATTTTCCAGTTGAATTTCTTTAAGACTAAGATGTTAACCCTGAAAATTTTTACTTCTGATTGAAGTCTAACCCCGTGAGCAGTTAAAAACAGTTGAACAGAGGTGAATGGAGCAATATCAACCTATTTTGTGGTCACCCCTCATAAATTGAGTTTTTTTTCTCCTCAGTTAATAGAAACTCTTTGTTTGATCTCATTGTAAATGAATGTTAAGATGTGTGGGCCAGTTACTCCATCTTGGTGCTTAGCTGCCTCATCATCTGACTCACTTAATTGTTAGCTGGTAGAAAATTAGAAGTAATTGGTTAATGTCGTCACCAGGTTAATAAGTGTGCTTAGTAGCAAATGACGACAGTTTTGTTTACACGTTTGTGGGCATTTGATGTTTACTTTGGTCTTTTCTTTTGTAGGCAGAGGAAAAGCAGGGCATTGAGGTAATGAATCATGCTTTTTTGATGACGTTATATTTTCTACATGCTTCATTCTCAGTTCTAAGTTCGTTGTCTGTTATACAGTTGTGTTGCGTGTCATCTGTCACGACATCATCCTATCAGATTCACTGTAGTTACCATCTGTGGTACCGTCAAAGGGAGCATCAGAATTATGTGCACATCATTCGTTTTGTCATCATCATTATATCATCATATTTCAATATTTACTCTTAAATATAATTGTCATTTCTATCATCTACAGCTGTGTCAGTTCAATTATTCTTATTTAAAACAACTTTGTAGTGCAGCATATTTTGTCCTCCTCCTCGATTGCTATCCTTTGTTTCGTTCTTCCAGCATCCGGTTTTCCAACCCTCTTCTACCTCTTTTTCTATCCTGCTTTCCTTTCTGATTTCCTGTTACTTTAGACCCTTGTCCTGTGTCATCCTCTGTTTCTCCTCTTTGCCCATCACTCTCCTTCCAGTGTCTGGCTTCTTTTTCTTCTCCTTCTGCACCTCCTCATATGGCTCAGTTTGTGATCAGCAGGCATCACCATAAATCAGTGTTTGTGTGTTTGTGTGTGTGTGCGTGTGTGTGCTGTTAGGTGTGCTTTGTGCTTGCTGGCTGCACCTAATGTTAGAACTCTTTAACACATTTGCTTATGAATCATCTAAGGATGGGTGGTCAGAAGAGTAAACAGGAATTCTGCAGCATCTTGGAGGGAACTCAAGCTGTTTGAAATGGGCTGAGGTGCTGCAAGAAGATACTATCTCTTCTGGCTCATGGAATCTGGGATTTCGGTTGATGCCAGTACAGGTCCTGTACTGACCCTATATAACCTGTATAACCGCCATGTTGTTACACTGAGAGGTGAAGTCATTTCCACTACAAATCAATTGTAAGAGAGGCGAGTCTCATTTATACAGGGAGAGATGATGAAGGATTTATACAGTTATACAGTTTCAGCTTCAGCTATTCTTTTACATCACAGACGATCTTGTGATATGCTATATATGAAAACTAGCATATTTCCTACATTGCAGGGTATGCAACATTTGTAAAGATTAGCATTTTTTATACATGTTCCCTGCAGATAATCATTAAAACATGCAACATGTGTCTAGATTAGTATAATTATGTTATGCAGCTTATGCTCAAGATAACCTTTGCGTGGGTCATTTTAATTTTAGCTGTAATTTTCCAACATCACTGTTGTGCTATTTATATTTTCAGTTGGCTGATGTGGAATTTCTCAATGTCACTGTTGTGCCATTTTTAGTTTCAGTTCCTGATATGGAATTTCCCTACATCACCATTGTGCTATTTTTCGCATGCGCAATTAAATTATGTTAATGTTGTGGCCAAATAGAACTGCCTTAAGTGTCAGCTCGCTAGGCAATGCATGCACGATTAAATTACGTTAATGTTGTGAACTTGTGACCAATAGAACCAGCCAGATCACCTGATCACGTGATCGGTTCGAACTCTCGACTAATGATGTTGCGTGTGCACGGCTAACGCAATGGAAAACATTGCAACCTTAACATTTTGGGATCTCAAACCCCTTCCCCCTCTATGTTTTTTCTCAGTTGCTAAAAGTATTGGACTATTGGTACAAAATTTGGGAGCAATTGCTCGAGTGCATCAAACAGTTTTTGTGCAGCATACTGCATACATAGTTAAATACATACTTTCCTTCTTTATATAGATATAGATGTGTTCTG
Organism: Dendrobaena attemsi; assembly: GCA_034693945.1. Lineage (NCBI taxonomy): Eukaryota > Metazoa > Annelida > Clitellata > Crassiclitellata > Lumbricidae > Dendrobaena > Dendrobaena attemsi. The sequence continues at coordinate 11,496 of JAQFXW010000121.1, read as the reverse complement.
TATTTTTCACACATACCCTTTGACTTCCCGTTCGATTACCAATAATACTGATTCTAGAATGTTAGGTAAGTGGATGGCAGACATGCGACATGGACCTCTCGTAACCTCAGAATGCCTGAATGAGCACAAGACTCCATAAGCTTGTAGAGTTATATTATGTCATTTCGATATAAAGTTGAGAGATAAATACTTTTAAGTGTTTAGCCACATGGCTAAATGTATGGCTGCTGTGAAGTCAGATGCTCAACAACATTTGTGTACTACTGAAAGCATTAGCTCTCCAGGTAGTTTGCGCTTTCGGTTTGCTAGAAGGGATGGATCCAGAGGAAGGAAGAGTTTGAAATAGTATCTGATGTTGTGTTTTGGCTAAGCCTTTGGTCTGTTTTCAAAATAAAGGGAGCGGCTAAGGGTGGAGCTTTTTTGGGAATTTGAAAATCAAAGGAATCGTTTGGAAACACAGAGCATGTATTCAAAGACATTCATAATGTTGTCTATTCACTAAGATCTGCTATTCACAAGTTATTCAATTCATGTGGTATCATCTGTATTACCAGAGGAGTCAATTCATATCGCATCAGCCAGTCACAGAAGATTCACTGAATAAGAAGGATGTGGATATTTTGCAATAAATGATTCTTATTTGGCAAGATTATCTGCACGAGAAGGTCATTTTATCATCAAGAAGCAGAAATGCAAAGCGCGTAGGACCTAGGTGATGGTTCAATCAGCCGGAGCTCTGGCTGTTTAGTTTGTGTTCTTGCTTTGTATTCTATGGATAGTTTTCTCAATTTCTCCTATTCTACTGCCCAGTTTCTCACTTGTTTACATTAGGGTGGAACTTTTTAAGTTGAGAAACATTATCTTCTTACCCTCCCATGTTGTTCCTAAACATATGGCCTGTATTACAGTGTATATAAATGTCCATTCTCATGTTATCTGAGTAATTAAATGTCTGATTGGTTGATAGTTACGAAAGCTAAAGCACGAATTGGAGGCAGCTAAAGAAACAATCGTCAGCTTAAAAACACAGCTAAACGTGAACGTGAGTTTGTAACTACTTTGTAATTTTTAAAAATTATTTTTCTAATTCACCTATTACTTCTTTAAACAGCAGGAACAAATATGCTATCGACTTATTTTTGTTGGCTCTGCAAAGTTTAAGACACATTGCAAAATAAGGACCTGCTTTGGAAAACTTAAGAAGACAAGAACTAAAGAGATGGATGCTGGTTGCAAGGATGGTGTCATTTTCCAACGAGGCTTCCTTTGATGCACTGATACTATACCAAGCAATATGTGTACCCTGTCCCTGCAGGATGCTGGTGAGTCAGAAGCGTCTGCTTCACTGGATAGGCATAAGGCAGGTGATGGTGGCTGACACCAGAGAAAGTTTTATTTTATATATTGTGTGTTTGTATATAACTGACACTGTGTATATACTGTACATACATACGAGGGATATTATATTTACCTCAGTACAATGGTGCATACATACATGCGTGTATATACATTATTTATATTCATTTAAGATGTACAGTATTGTACACATGTGTACATCTCCATGAATACTAAGTACTGGTTAGGTTCTTACTACTGTGTACTGTTGACGCAAGCAGGCACTGATGATTAATTTAAGAAAAGAATTTGGATTATATATAACACACTGTTTGTATGTGTTGGGTTGGACTGCATATTGGGTTTCACAAAGAGATTTGTTGATGTAGCAGAGATTCACTCCATTCAAATATTTGTTTAAGTATTTCATTCCATACAAAAATATGTCAATTTAATGGCATTGTGCCTTAGCATAAATCATTTGAACAACTCTAGCCATAATAATATTATATATAACTGACCACTATCTATTATGCATTGCACTGTAATTTATTTTTTTATTTTGTTTGCATGTGCTACAAATTACGGAATGTATGAATAGTAGTGTAACATAACATATTGTGAGCTGGTTATTTTACAGTAACAAATGTGTACAGTTGGTCGAATGTTATGTTTTCCATTTCTGGATAGGCCTTGATGTCAAAAGCTAACGAGCAAAACATTGAAGGATTGACACAGAGATTAAAACAGCTTACAACTATTATTGACCAAAAGGTGAGTTAAAGTCAGGCCCAGATCAATAACGATTCCTAATTCATTGTTATCTAAAGACTGCTTTTGCACCACGCCTACCAAATATTTCACAAATAAGCTGCCATTACTGTGCTACCTTAAAATATCTATGCTTGCATTCTAATACTCCTTAATCCTTATCAATTATTTCAGTTGTCAAATGTTACTTTGCTGACATTATGGGCCTTGGCTAATCAGTCGATCAGTGAAAACAGCAACCCAACTGTTTTATGATTTAATTACATGTCGTCAACACTCTTCGACACAACATATATTTTAGGCCTCTAAAACAGTTTTGGAACAAGGCCTACAAATTGTTATAATAACGTACTCAGGTGGCAGATCACCAAGATCAGCCCTCAGTGCATTAACTTTAATATTATGCCATGAGTCTGGTGATGTTAATGCGGTCCACGTTAATTGTTTAATGTATCTTTCACAATGTTTAATATTTCAGAACTTGTTGCAGATGCTGTGTTTCATGTGATTGTAGCTGACCCAGGAGTATAAAAATGGTTTAGTTAGTTGCTGTTAGGTAACATGATAAATGCTTACAAGTAGACTGCTAATAAAATTACAATAACGTCTCTGCCTTGTTTTTAGGAATCCGAGTTATGTGAACTTCGCTCTGCATTGAAGAACATCTCTAATAATGATGGTGGCGGCGGTGGTAGTAGTAGTGGTGGGGGTGGTGTTGGTAACAGTGGTAATGGTCTCCATACCATTCCAGATTGTGTGAGCGTTGGCTCGTCTTTCCATCGAAGAAGTTCCAATTCTTCTTCTCTTCCACATGATGCTCGAAGTGCAGGTAGGCAAATGCAGGAGAAGTGTTCATTGAATCTAGTTGAAATCATCTAATTCATTGTTATCTAAAGACTGCTTTTGCACCATAGTAAAAAAGACTACAAATTTGGTCAATTTCCAGCTGACCATTTGATTAATTAGTTGTTTGGCTGCTGCCTAACTTATAAAAGACAAACGGCTGTGAACGAGATTTTGCCCATTGCAGGGGTTGAATGTTTTATTGTTAGTGCTGGTTGACTTGCTAATTCGGTGATTGTTTTGTACAGTTTGGACTGATTTGATTAATGAGTTTTGCAAATCAGCTTTTGTATCAACAAAATGTTCTGTGTACTGCTTGCCTAAGTTGCAACAGCATACTGTTTGACTCTTAATTTGTCTAGCACTGGCTTAATAAAATGTTTGCCCCCTGATGTTTTCTCCCACCTTATTGCATATTTTGCTGAAGACTGTTTCCGTCTTGTTTAAATATGCATTAGTTAAAGCCTTTACTTAAGAAACCCAACCTGGAGATCAGCAGTCTGTCAAGTTTTAGGGTCATTTCAAATCTGAATAATGTTAAAACATTCCTACAAGTCTTGTACTTAACACTAAACAAGAAAGACATAATTTCCCTCGTGACTTGAGTCCTAAACATCAGCTGAAAGTCTATGCATGAAGTTCTCAATTCTCTGTACTTGAGCTGCATTTCATCTAGTGTTAATGAAAGTAAATAAGTGAGAATGTTTTTTATTAGACTACCAGCAGACACACAGCATCAAACAGATGATTAATATCAGTTTAAACAAAGTTGCGTGACATTCAGATAATAAAATGTTTCATTAGAAAAGGCCTCTGTTTTAGGTAGTTTTGGGAGGGATGACTTGCAGGAGGGATGTCTCCCATTATTCCTTTATTCTAATGCTACTTTCAACACTGTTGTCAACTGGCTACTTCTTTCCAGGCTTCATAAAAGTTTGGTGTCTCTGGAACTACCTGAAGCTTTCCAGCTCCTTATTGCTAACGATCTCAGTAAGCTGTGAGTGGTACTACTTAGTCTGAATCCTATGGCTTCTCGGGGATCTCTGTGCAGCCTACTGTCTGCAATCTTCACTTCAACAATCAGTCACATGGCCAGTCTCACTTTGAAGTCCAGTTACAGCAAACATGCCCAAGATGCTCTGCCTTGTATGGCTATGCAACCAACTGATGAACATTTTACTCTCGTCTCTTCAGAGTGTTTGTGGCTCTATGCTGTGATTTGACCATAGACCAATTATGTTTGCTTGATGGTTTGTTCTGTCTCTTCTCCTGCCAACATTGATGATGATTGTATTGCTGTTCCTTTATGGAAAGGCTGTCAAAACACTGGAGTTGACTCTGAACAGCAATCTCACATTTCAACCTCACAGAATAATATCATGCTGTGCTTGGGAGCCCTTCTGAGTAGTAGCCTTGAAGGGGTGCTGCATACAAGTAATTTCTATCATCTCAGCACCATACATGATACGTGCATAAGGTCTTCCTGTAGGACATTTCATAAGCCATGCACCCCAGGTAAATACCACACACAAGCCATAGCCTGATCTTTTATCTGCTCTGGCTTCTTCTCTGCCAAATTCACTTTTTTGGCATTGCAGATCTTTGAAACACAACAGGCTGTAATACATCCAAATATTCATGGGTCGTGTGGTGCTACTACATCCATTTATAAAATCCTATTATGTGGTATCAAGAAATTTATAAAGCACCTCTAAACTTTATCCATTTAGCTGCATTGGCCTTAATGCCCCATGAAATACTTATGAGCACTTCTGCCTATCTTTGCCACTGATGATCTCTTCCTACATTACGACCCACAACCTCTGAACTGCTGCAGCACTCACTGCCATTGACTGTTGTACATTCAACTACCAATGTCTCCTGTGCTCAAGCTCCTTGGAGACTTCAGAGTCACCTCAAAGTCTTAAAGCTCATGATGACTTTCTGACATCTGAATGTCAAACAGCTATTCACCTTGCAACTGCCTATCTTTGTTTGAGATTTGCATTTCTGTGTGACATTCTGTGCGTGTTTCAATTTTAAAAGTAGTTCTAATATAAACGATAATTTAATGATAGACAATGAGTGGATATCAAGGTGAAAGGTGAGTTGAGTGACAAGTTTTGAAGCGTTCTTGCCTAAAAATTCATATTGAATTCATTGTCTTAAATGGCTGACATTAATTTGTTAAAGTACTGAATTTATCTGTGCTTAATGGTTGGTTTTGGTTGCTAATGCATTAAGTTGTGCCCCTTCGATCATGTTAATGGAGTGTGCCTGTACAGTGTTGAATCTGCCTCGGTTTTACATCATCCAGTTGCACTTTGTTTTTTTCTCTGAGCCATGTGCTGTGCAGGAAATTGCTAATTCCAATGTGACTGACTGACTGCATCCTGTGTCCTCTGAAATGTACTAACTGAGCTGTAATTATTTGTGCAGCTGATCAAGCTGTGCGGAGAAATGGAGTGCATGCACTTCATGTTTGCATTCAACATTTTGTATTCCTGATGACAAAATGCTTTGCTGACTGCGGTTGCCTATAAAGGACAACTATTATGTTAATGTTAAAGGACAACTATTATGTTAATGTGACCAAACCAGACACGGGCAGTTTACTTATGCACCAGCGGCCAGCCATGCACCTGGCAAGTTTGGCTGAGTTATTTCTGAGATTTCAAAGGAGAACATTCCATGTGAAATGTGTTTTTATACCTTTTCATACCACACCATTTGTCACTTGCGGCAGCGTCAATTGTGTGTGATTCATTTTAATACAGATTCTCTTGAAGCAAGGATGCGATGACTGTCTTGTTATATGACTGTGAAATATGTCTTTGAGAACCCATTGTTGTTACCCCCTTGCGGAATATGTGACCACCACAAATGTCAAGTTAATCTCGAACTTGTTGGAATTCGGGTATCTGTAATGAGTCAAAGGATTTATGCATCATTGCACACAAAACCAGTCTAATTACTGGTCTTTGTGGCCTAATGGTATCAATCACTGTTCATCATATCCCAAATGATTTTCTGTATTTGAAGATTTCCAAGTGCATCAGAAATCGATTAGGAAATGTTATTAGAAGCTATTAGACCTGTCTGTAGCTTCCTAATCCTTCCTGTAACCAGTGTAACTAAAACCATCTCCCTCTGTATAATCTATCACTCTGTATTCTTGAGATTCCACTGACACCAGTTACTGTAACAAAAGCTGTTCATCTCTAAATCTCTTCTGTTAGGGCAAAAGGAGGAAGGGGAGAAGAAGTTAGTGAGGAATGTTAAATGGGTTTTCTTTCATAGGAGAGTGATTTTGTATGTGGAAGTTTTTGGGTAGAACTGTCGCCATGGGATCCACACAGGTCGTTGGATCCACATACATGTAGTCTTATGCCACTGTTACAATATGTAGTCTTATGCCACTGTTACAATGTAACATACCGTAACACACATGTGCAGTGGTTTACACTGAATTCATTTTCCGAGGAAGCATTCTGCTCTGTCGATGCTTCTTCATTTTGATTCATAACTACACTTCCAGTACATGTCAGCTGTTTTTCTCTTCAAGGGACTTCTATTTGGAAAATTTCCAGTTTTTTAAGTGGATGTAAATTAAACTAATGGATTTTACTTGAGTTGTTCAAACCTGTCTTTAGAAACTGGCTGATTATATGTCATGGTAATTAACAATAACAATTATTTGGTGTAGTTTACCATGGGACTGTGTGAGAGTTTATAAACGACATACCAGTTAGTGAATGCTACAGTGACATTAGTAATCGATTGCATTAAGTTGTTTTGCTTTGGTCCTGCAGATATTAATTGGTTGTGTCCAGGTGTTTCGTTGATATTATGTCCTGGTCGACTTGAGATCCCATGAGACTTGACTAGTGGTTAAGATTTCTCACATTCTCCTGAGCTGGATCCTCCTAACAACCTAAGTAAAATAACCTGCAGTGGCTGAGTCTGGGTCTTGTATTTCAGCGCATCAGTGAGGGAAAATAAACATGGCCTTCTGTGCCCCAGGCATTGGGTGACTGCACCACTGGGACTAAACGCGAGACAGTCTCTCCGCTCTTCCTTCCATTGCTTCCCCCTTTACCTCCCAGTCTTCCTCTTGTCCTTCTTGCTGTCTCTCTGTCCTAGGCTCAAGTGTTGTGTTTTATTTGGATGAGTTTATGGCTCCGAGTGACACAAGGGAGGAGGGTTAAGGCTTAGACTTTTAGTGCAGAGTAATTTGAGCGTTGCAGTCAGTTGGGTTTTGAGTATGTCTTGCAGGTCAGCCTTCTCAGCAGATGGAGTGATTTCTACCAGATAGTAAACAGAGACTTAACATCGCAGTAAACCGGATCAGCCATGGGAGACCTGTGAAATAAAACAATGCAGTAAATGTCTGATCCTTCTAAAGATGGTGAGGCAGTCATTGTTTAGATAGGAGATGCAATGGATGTGATGGGAAGCTAGTGTGGGTGGTCTGCTTGACAGGACAGGGAGAACACGTATCATGGTATGTTGTGGTGACTGGTGTAGTGGTGTGTTTGGCACCTTGCGATTGTAGTGTTGCAGGCTAGAATCTACCTCAAGCCACTACGTTGTGACCTTGAGAAAGTTCTTCACTCTCAGTTGCTCTGTGAGGAGAGAGGGTAGTATAATGGATACAACCACTGGTACAAAGAATATAAGATCTAAAAATCAATTCTTGTAACATCACATCTCTCAACCATTTTGCTCCAGCTGGCAAAGTAAATGAGGCACTTTGGCATGGTAACTGACTCATCATTAGCCTTGTAGTCGGAAATTCCTCTAAACTATATAAGGCGTTATACAAATCCTCCAGTACAATACAATAATTATAGTTCTTATTTTTCTGCATTTTTTTTACTTTATCTCTGGCACTGGTTGCTTTGGAAAGCTGGATTGAATGTTTGACATGTTTGAGTTTGTTTCACAAGTATTTTGTTTCTCATTCTGAAGAATTTCAGCTGCAAGCAATTTTCCCAACTAATGATGTATTGTGTTGTGGGTCAGCCTATGTAACTATGTAATAATGCATTGAAAATGAGATGTTATTGATTAGTACCTGTATTGGCATAACCTCTTTATGTGTTTAGGTTTAAGGTATCTTCCAGTTCTGACTCGACATATTTCGTGTGAGAGCGTCAACAGCCTCAACAGTCAGTCGAGTTCTTGCAGCATGGGCAGCCAACAGTCAGCCTCACTGTTCTCGGACAAAAAGAAGAAAAAGAAGAGCTGGGTAGGTGCTCTCTGAGACACGCTTCAGTCAGCATTATGGTGGTATAACTTCTATAATCAGAGTCACTGTTGTTACGTCATGATGCTATTGAACACCATTTGACATGCAATGTATTGTTTCAAACATTTTTCTTTTGACTCGTATTTGTATCTGTCCCATGTTGTTGTTTTGTCAGTTTTATCACCGGTATTTACTTTGTTTGTTTCCCTGACTTTGTAAGCCTCTTCAATTGTCAATTTAACATTGTCAGCTTTCATCAGTCTTAACCTTTTCTGAGGCGTTGTTATTTTTTGACACTTAAGTGACATTGTTGGTCAGTGACATTAGCTATTAGGGGGAATGATGCATGTGTCGGCTGAGTCTATACCCCATTACTTTGAGACACTAAGACTTGTAACTGTCGGGCTTTGTAATTCATAATATCTATTATGTCAGTGTATTTAGAGTAAAAAAAGGTTTGCAAACCATCAAAGTCTTTCTTCTGTCTGAACCACATCATACTGGAACATGTGCTACTGAATTATGCTGTCCATAGGTCTAAGAATATGCATATTGCATATTTCTGTATAGGTAATTTTTCTTTATGTGCATTGGCTGTGTTCTTTATGTAAATCCATTGACTTCATACTTTTTGATATATAAATAGAAATGTAAAACATTAAATACGTAGCAATCATTATTAATACCATGTAAAAGTAAAAATTTAAGCTGCAAATTGCATTTAGATTACTGTTTAGGAAACACAAGTATTGACATTAGATTGCTTATTAGTGAAGACTGCATAGCATGTACCTGGAATCTAATTTGATGTAAAGTTGCCTGTTTAATGATGGCACTCCTGTTCTTCTGACATTTTTATGTACGAAACGATTAAATTTTGCTGTTCTTCTGCCACTTTTTTTAAAGTGTACAAACGATTAAATTTCAATCAGTCATCTTCCCCTGAAATAAATAACTATCCAAATTTTTTAACTTGTACTTAGCAAAATTGGCTGTGCATTTATTTTTTTCTTTTCAACAAACACATGCATATGGCTTTTTCTGCATCTGGTTTTACTGAATAGCATTTCATGTTCTTGAAACCCCTAATCGTAATCTACTTTTCTTAAGACAATCCGTAGTTTGACGTTGCTGTTCAGCTATTGGAATTGTTCTTTCAGCATGATGATAGATTTTGCTGCCATTGAGACAGAACAAACTTTGATGCTTGGCCTGAGGCAATTATGGTATCAGGCCAAATCAGAGGCTATCTAAGACTCTCTATTATGTCAGTAGTACTCGCATGTACATAAATTAGTGACAGCACGATAGTTGAAGTGTACCTGACATATCCTTCTAGTATATTGCTAACTGTCAGAAAAACGATGAGGGAAATGAACATTGCCGTATGAACAATTGATCATGTCCTGCTCTCTGCAATGCAAATGAGTTGGCTAATGCCAGTTCATGTATCATGCATTATCAACTATGGCATGTTGCTTTCGGTTGTATGATGTTGCCATGCTTTAGCTGGATTACTGAGTTATTGGAAATTGTGTTACTGGACTTTTACCGTATTTAGCATCTGTTAACCAAAACTGGCATGAGTACGTGTTCTAATGGAAACTTAAACGTTTTCCTTTGAGGTCAAATTAATGCAGCTATAGTTTTTGCTTTGTTAGATTCGGAGTTCATTCTCAAAGGCGTTTTCTCGAAAGAAGAAGGAGCCTGGATCTGTGGGCGAACCTGACTCTTTAAGTCTCCAGTCAGACAATTCTAACAATGAGCCACTTGTGATCGACAGTCAGACAAATACTCCCTTAAAGAACTCACCTCCAGAGGGGTAAGCAATGTCTTCTTTTGTTACTATCGCTGTCTTCAGCATCATTGCAGTCATTGTTATTATTCTTTCCTCATCATCTTGGTCTCATTGTTGCAGTGATTAGTCTTTGAATTCAGTTATTGATGGTCTTATATATGTTCTGTGTTTCTGGACTCGTATAAATGTGATGCTCAGATTATAATGACGTTACCATTGTTTGTGTGATGTTATGTCGTAGGTCTCAACCATTCCCTGACAGCAATGAAGGAGAACAAGAGAAGAGGCTTCGAGAGGCTGACATGGAGTTGACGGAATTACGTTTGGAGCAGCTTGCCTCAATTCAAAACATCGAGCATCTGCAGGAGAAGATCAACTTACTTGAAGTCAGTTGACTTTCTTGTCTTAAGGAAGTGTTGGAAAAATTATCAGCTACTTTCGGTTATAATTATTCTCTTGGCAGACACGAGTTGACTAATTTTGCTGCTTGGAGAAAAAATAGCAAAAAAGAACGAAGAGTAGAAGGTGTTGAAGAAGAGAAGTTACAGAGATTTTTGTATTTGCTTAGGAAATAAAAAAATCAAATCAATGTGCTTGTCTATTTCTGAGCTTTCTCTAAATGTTTTATTCTGGAATAGCTTACGTGTGAGTGTTTTATGCATGGCCTAAGCAATTAAATATCCCAGCTGAATGCATTTTCTATTTAGAAGGCTAAGATCTGTAAAGATGTTTCTTGTTTAATATCCATCCATTTGTCCTTCCTCTATCATTTGATATCCAGTCGTTAATTCGTAATTTCTTTTATTATAGCAACAAGTGGCTACTCTTAAAGCGGAAAACAAAAGTCTTCAGCGCCTTCTGCTTCATCAGGGATCCAGTCCATCAACGCCTGCTACCAGTCTGGCCATTCAGAAGCGAATTCCTGATCTTGTTCGACAAGGCAGCCTCCTTCGTTCGAGTTCCCCAGGCACTCCCCTACCATCCTCCTATTCAGTTGACGGCCTAACAAAGCTCACCATTCCAACGCCTCATGAGATGTCAAGTCCAAAGCTTCTTCAGAGGTTCAGCCTGGTTGATGCCATGGCCTCTGGTGCGTACTCGATCTTTTCCATCTACGTAACTAGCATATATTCATCATACAATGTGGTATTATTATTTTTGCTATTTTTGTTAACTACAATAAAAACTTTATTTTAACTTTATTTAAACTTTATAAACTTTATTTCTCCACAATCAGGTAGCATATGCGAGAAAAAACACAAATAACTGACCAACAAAAGCAAAGAAAGGTAAACTGTTCTGGTAGAATGGTAAAATGGTAGACTACTCTGTTTTTGAATTAATTGTACAGTTTTCTCTATATTTCACATTAAATTTTTTGCAGCATAATTGATATTATGGTTACTAACCATTGGTTAACACACCTTGTCACCTTGTGCTGTCAGTTCTTTGAACTCTAGCGACCATCATGATGAAGCTTCTCCATTTCTTTCTTTCT
>JAQFXW010000120.1:0-24307 GCA_034693945.1 Dendrobaena attemsi | reverse complement strand
GTGTCCGTGATTCTAGTTGGACGAAGAATGGTTGGTACAAGATGATATGAAGTCATGCAGTTGGAAAAGCAACTTGTAAGATTGTGAGAAGAACATTTCAGTAAATCAACATTAAAATCGCCCAATAGCACAATGTCCTTTTTCTTTTTGTTGCTAGAGATATTGGTTAACAATTGACGCATTTCCTCGTTAAATATGTCGAGTGATAGGCCCGGTGGTCTATATATAACTCCAATAATTAGGTCATTACATTTCTTCATGGGGATATTTACAAACAATCGCTCATAAGTGGTATGAGGAGTGCCAGCCACATGCAAATCCTTTGTTTGATGAATAATGTTATTCCGAATAAATAAGCCAACCCCACCTCTTTCTTTCCCGTTATCCCTAGACTTATGGGTGAAGGTAAACCCAGGTAAATTTATAGTTTCAACCATGGACTGGTCTAACCAGGTTTCAGTAACCGCCAAGATGCTGACATGCAGTTGATTAAGCAAGATTGAGAGTTCAGGTAATTTTGAAATTAAGCCCCTGCAATTAATATGCAAAGCCTTGAAATAGCTATCGTTGGGGTTTAGTTTAAGACCAAGTGAAGAAGGAGTGGCATATAAGCTGTTGCAGGTTTTCTTAATAAAGTAATTCACATCGGGATCAAGGTCCGGGTTGTTTAAAAGAGGTCTATCCTCCCGAGGCTCAGTGTAGAATTCAAAGAAGGGATTATCTACTCCTACCTGAAAGCAATCATTATTCTTATTCTCAGGGTTCGACGAGGCGCATCTGACAAATTCATCATTATCAATTATACAATTAAAAGGAAATAGGGTCTTAGTACAAGTTGTACACAACCAAGAAGCCGAGCCATGCCCATCTACAGGGCAACATTTAGCGTGGAATCTCCTCCCACACAGAGAACAGGTTAACGCTGGACAATCGTGACCTAGATAACGCCTACAACAATAGCATATGGATTGACCGTTAGAGTTCTCTATGCCTACAAAGTTCGACAGTTCAATGCGCACGCAGGCCTACAGCCGCGGAACTCTACTCATACAGATGAGAACAAAATACAAATGTCAATGGCCCTAGTAAGCAGCTCTGTAAACAAATGTCAATGGCCCTAGTAAGCAGCTCTGTAAACAGCCAAAAGAGAGCAATAGTAAATTAATATCATTAGTAGCCTAGGGTGAGAAAGCTGATCGAATAGGATATTCACGAAAAACATCGCAATCAATAGGGCAATTTAATGAAATAATGAACACTATAGGGCCTTCCCAAGCACGAGAAGGAAGCATAACTTTAAGAAGCAATCGCAAGGAGATAGGGCAAACCGAACACAACTATCAATGGTCATTAGTGAGAACCGTACATGTAAAAAATGAGGACTAAAGAACCAGATTAATTCATTGCACAAGTTTGCAAAAATTAATAATACAGTAATATGAAAATGTAGCCTATCGTAGTGAGCTCTTCGAGGAAGACAATCCAGATATTTCCAAATAGCAGTACAATAAGTAGTGCAATTAGTAGAGCAATGGAATATTAATGCTCACACAATAGAGACATCTCACAAAGACAAAACATTTGCAAGAAGACAAAGCAATCAGATGAAACCAGTGCAGTGTAACATAAAGAAATGTGAAAAATTGTTGAGCTCATAAGCTGCTGAACCAAAACAAAAAGTACCGGATAGGATAATCTTCAGACTACGTCCTCCAGCTTGGTGATTCTCCGGGGTCTTTCATTGGTGGAGTCAGAGGGGCGCATGTAGACAATTCCTCCCGAGGTCCAGGCAGAGTGCCATTTCTTGTCTTTCACCAAGGCTCTGGCCTTGGAGAAGATGTGAGCATTGGTCCTCGTTAGATGCTCGTTAATGAAAACTCTACCAGAATCACTGGGGGGGTTAATCCGGAGCCTTCGTCTGGCAGCATAGATAGTGTTTTTGATTCGTCGATTTGTGAAGCGCACGATGATGGGTCGATGAGTATCCTTTCCCGAAGGTCTGATTCGGTGGGCGATGGAGATGTCAGCCTCGGACACAGAGATGCCAAGTCTGTCCCGACACAGGTTAATGATCACTTCAGCAGGGTCATTCTCAGGTGGAGTAGCTGAATGAGAAGATGAGAAGAGCGAAGCAAACTCACCAGCCTGTAGTGTTGGCACGGTTGCAGACAAGACCGACGTAGACCCACCAGCCCGTTGTTTAGGCACAGTTGTTGACGCCTCAGGAATCCCGTTGAACACAAGATTATCCAGACGAGAGTAGACTTCCATATCCTCCAATTGATTTCTGAGTTTCGTATTTTCATCCTGGATTTTGACGAGTTTCTGATCATATTCCTGAGAAAAACGGTCGAGACGAGCGGCGGTTAGTTCCTGTATAAGCTTTTCCATTTTGGAAGACATCAGCTTTGTGCATTTAGCAACAATGCCATCGACGAGAGGAGTCAGGCATGTCATTAGACGATCCACCACCCGTTCATCATTCAAAGCGTCCAAGAAGTCATCGACTTTGGATGTAGACGCACTCTTTCTCGACATTTCGGAGAAGTTACGACTTAATAGTTATGAACAGTAATGCACATAATCCTTCGGGCAAGAAGAACGCCTTAGGTAGATTTAAGCGGGCTTAGAACAATCGAATTATCCTCTGTAAAGCGAGACCGCTCAAGCTGCGTACATCAGTCAATCGCCATCTTGAATCAATTCTTGTTACTCAATCGTAAACGGATCTTGGTATCGAGCTAGCACTGTCCGATCACGGGGATCTACACTTATAGCTTGGAGTCCCTTCAAGCAGACGAGTGGTAGTGAAGGAACAATGGGGTTAAGGCCATAATACAGACAGCCACCATAGAGAAATCGAGTTACATTTACCTTTTGGTACACCGAACTTCCCGAAGACCTGCTGCCGAAAATGCGTCCTTGGGCTTGACAGAGAGGCTATTGGAGGAATTCAGAGCCCATAGTCCAGTCAGTGCTCTCATAAAAGCTTAATGCAATTTCGATCTTTATGACAGCAACTATAAGCTTATAGTGACTTTAACGGAGCGTCCAATGTATGTAGGCCCTATTTAATTAAGAAACACAATGATAAAATATGCTGGTAAAAGTAGCCCTTTAGTCACCGTTATCAGCATTTACTTTTCTTTTCTCAGTTTTCCAAGCGTGAGCGACGGTGAATGTGACGTTTTCCAAACCTGTCAAAATCGGTTTTTGGTCACGTTAAAAGCCGGTTTTTCGGTTTTCGAAAACCCACGGATTTCCGGTTTTCAAGAAACCGGGTTTCATTCCTATTCGGCGATATCTTTGATTATAATAGTAGCCAAGGTCGGAGTAGACGTCTGACGTCTGGGGGGGGGAGGGTTTACAATTTGTAGGCCCGGTAAACATCGATGAGGAACAAATAACATCAATATACAGCAAGTGTACGCTGCGAAGGCCTACTTTTCAATTCAGTTCAATTCAATTCAATCAGTTTATTGTTGTCAGTGTCAATAATCATCATCATAATTATGCATGACAACAATTTCGAACAACACCGTCTTCACGCGTTCATTCACATAAGCTTAGGCGCAATGCGCCTACAGAAATCAATCTAGTGATTTATTGTGATTTATGATGATTAAAAAGAGGTGGGAGGCCCCTTTTGACGGGGCTGTCACCAAAGGCCCGGTAAATCCCCCACTGGATAGGTTAATGCAGTGCATATGCAACTGCAATGCAATATGGATTGGACCTCAATACTAGCACCAGTCGCATGGGATATGTAGGGTCTACCGAAGACGACGCTATCCCAGCATGAAATATCGACAACTCTGTTGGTATATGGAAAAGTAATATGCCATCAGTATTCGTGCAGCACAACAACACGAATCATGGAATAATCTAAACTATAAAATACAGTTGAGAGAGTATGGCCTATCTATTTTGAAGCCATAAGGTTCAGACGGTCTTGACCTTTAGGAGAACATCGACCTCGTGACCTAGTTCTGTTCAATCAGCTCTCTAGTAGGCATCCTCATTTAAATAGAAACATCACGCGATTGCACTTGACCAATCAGCCGTCTTGCAAGTTGGAACCGCCAACCGTTGCTTCAAAATCGATTGCAGGGAAGATAGGCCATACTCTCTCTAGGGATCATTATACGATCTCTTTGACCCTCACCCTAACCGACCCTCACGACGGGTACTCTGACTGTAACCGACCCTCGCGACTCCATTGATTAGACGCCACTAGGTTTATGTTTGGCGTGGAAACTATACCTTAGCAATAGGATAAGCCCAAATTATATGGTCCCCGATACTATAAGTTTGCCGGGTAATCTATTGTTTAAATTTCTTTTAGCATCACCGATTATTTGTAATTTCGAGATTTGTACAGCACCATAAGAGTGAAGTAGAAGTGTACTATTAGGGAGCATAATATAGACAAAGCTCATGTTCCATGTTCACGATGACCAATCTGTATTGGCTGAGTTAAATATACAAGGTCTCTATACACCCAAAGATAACCCTCAGCCGTGACGTCATGATATGCTGCATTCCCTCACACGTGGTGTAATGAACGAAAACCACTGGAAGCTGTACACATCTACGATGAAAATCTCACTTAAATTCAAAGCGGGATGACGATTACCCTATAATTAGAATGTTGATCTTCTGCAGCAGAATATTCTGCCAGCCAATGCATCCATAATTGCTTATACGGCGGAAGCTTTTGCCATTGTGATTTCACGGCGGAAGATTCGGCTATCTTGATTTCGCTTCAATCCGACGGAAATTACTACAGGCAGTACAAACCCTAACCGACCCTCACGGCACTCTGACCCTAACCGACCCTCTCGTCGCCTACCCTGACCCTAACCGTGCAACAGAGTAAATAAAATTAAACTTTCGTGCGATGTCCAACGAGTAACAATTCCACCAGTTTGTCCACTCCTACGTTAAATACGCATGGGCGCTCACATGCACAGATCCTTCCGCCTGAGAAGTAATTATATTCTGTTAGTTGCGACGGAATATTCCGCCAAAGATTTGTCCATAATGATACTACTCCCTTGCTGGCAAGTGGATGGTGGTAAACTAGTGGTAGAAATATTGCTCCCAGATCAGTGCTAGTGAATGAGCATGTGCCCTATGTTTGACTTTTGGGTAGCACTCTACCAAGTTTGAAAGTTTCAATACTATGATCACGAATATCTAAAGGGTCTTGCAGTAATCAGTATTAGGAAGGAAAATGTAAATCTGGTTCCTTTTCGAAGTGAATAGCTAATAACGAGTAGCATTTCATTAATGGATGTGATAAACCAATAGATTCTAAATTAAATTTTTCTTGGCAGGTATTGTTTGTTTCTCGTAATATAAAGATTATGGTAAATAGCTTGGAACTTTGAACTAGCTAACTACAACCAACAGAAAAGTGAAAATGAAAAACCTGTACAAAATTGGATTGTGACCCAATGGCATCCCAACTGAGTTGAACTGACTGCTTTGAAAAGTGAAAAGCAATACCTGTTTGTTTTAAGTTTACAAAGGTTCTTCAAATTTCCAATTGTTTAAACGATGAACCAGTAGAAATTGAAGATGTTATGTGTGTTTCTTTTAAAGGTTTTTTGATCTCCTTGGTACAGTGTTTTCATTTGTGACATCTGATGTCCAGAGCAAGATCAACATTTTGCATCACTACCTAAACGGCGATGCTGCACGGCATTATGGGACAGTGAGGTCGATGATTGACTACGAGGTTACAAACAGCTTGACCCGTGTTGACAGCTCACCTCCATCTGGGTCAAGAACGTTGCTGCGACTTCACAGGGCTCTCAAGTTTATTATCCGACTCTTTAATGACTTGAAAAACATGAGTGGAAATGACAAAATATCAGCGGTGACTTTCAAGGCTTATGACGAAACCCTAGCACAGTACCACAAATGGATAATACGGAAGGCGGTTGGGTTGGCGGTCTACGCAATGCCAAGCCGTCAGACGTTGAGCGAAAAAATGAACTGTGGAGGATCAGAAGAAGAGTTGAAGAAGGCACTTGGTGATTTGGTTGATGAATTGCAATCTGTTTATGATTCGGTTCAATCTGTTTATTCAGATAATGATTTACTTGATCTACCGTGATGATAGGTAATTTCCAAATGTTCTTGATATTTTGAACCTGTTTAATTTTCCGATTTGTTTTTCATTTGACTTCATTTACATTTCTACTTAGCAAGTGACAATCAATGCTACACAAATTGGTCAATGGTTAGATTTTTAAGTTTTCTCGTACTGATCATGGACCTGGATAGTGTTTTAAACTTGTGTGAGCCAACCTCAGCCATGAGCAGTCCTAAGGCAAACAAAACTATCCGATATGATGTATAAGAATATTTTTGTTATTGTCATTTTAAAATAAAGTTATGTGGGCATACTTGTGTCTCAACATCAAGCAACCATAACTTGTGGGAGCTTTGGCTCCATGATTTCCGCAACTCTGGTTCCTCTGGTGCTGAATGCAGTACTTTGGAGATGAGACTTTGTTGAAGTATACGTGGAGGTGTATTGCATTGGAGGAACTGGAATGGAAGAGTTAGAAGTAATATTTTAAAAATGTATTTGTGATATTAATTGGTGATAGATTTGAGGGTAGTGAGGTTTTGCTTTAGCAATGAGGCCTATGGTGTGCTTGTGGGTGTATTCAAGGTCTCTACAATGGTTTAAAATGCTTTGTGAGAATCAAGTGAATCAAAGGTTTCTGGTGTATACTGTAGATCGTGTAGCAAGAAAGGAGGTCATTGAGAGAGTAGGGGGTTAAGAACCAGTTAGAAGTTGGGGATGTGTGGTAAGAAAGCCTGATAGTGAGTGGACTTGATGTGATGGAAAGAATAAGTGTAAGGAGGAGTTCAAGCAAAGCACTAAATGTGAGTCAAATGCTACGATGTAAGTATTGGTGATATAATTATGCATTTATAGTTTTTGTGGCCAAGACAATATTTAAAGTTTCATTGAGCACACTTTTAAAATGTCAATCTTTGACATCGTAGTTTGCTGGCTAGGGACATGAAATTTTACGATGGTCTGCTTGTAATTCAACTTCCCATGTTAAGACTGTACATCAGTTTTCCCCTAGACTGTCTGCTCGACCATAAGACTAGCTGAGCTACATTCGATGAGTACAATGACATCCATTATCATTGATGACATAGCAGCGACAGACATGCACGCCGACACACGTGCTGATGTTCATGAGAAATCCTTAATGAGTCGTCTCGCAAGATAAAGATTTCTTGACTAGTCATTCATAGTACACTACAATGCTCTAACTGTGATTCTTGCAGAGTGTTTGCAATGCACCGAAACTTAGCAATAGATTTGTATTTCTTTTCGTTCTGTTCTGATTATTGCATGGGCATATAGTGATTGACTTTGTTACTGTGTTGCAGATTTCGTATGTGGAAGACTTAAAGTTATTCCTAATTAGTATTACATGTAGTAGTTATCAGTCAAAATTTGGTATCTACAGCTGCTTTGCATACATGTATGTTTGCATACAGGGCATTACAAGCAAAAAAGGTATTTGGATTTATAAATATAATGCTGTTAATTGTGGACAGAAATCTCTGGGAACGGGCTCCACTTGCATGTGTGTGCGCATGTGCACGCATGTGTGTTTGTGCTCGTCAATGGCATGTGTTGACTCTTAGTTTTCTGTGCATTGTTTTCTTATCAGTGACATTCCAGTTATAGATTGGCATTTAGCACCATAATAATTGCAGGCTAGTGTAGAGAGTGTTCCCGATTAGTTCGCTCTGGAAGTGGCACTGTATTACATTTTCTATTGCAATAATTCACAGCAACTTGCACCGGGTGTAGGAGACAGATGGTTTTGGATTAGGAAGCTTGTTATGACTTTTATGTGGAAGTCAAACAGGGAGGATGAACTATATGGACAGTTTACCATTTGTGGGGAATAAGAATGGAACGAATTTCTTTGTCTGGAGATGGGGTTGGCAAAGCGGTTTGCTGACTGAGCCGTGAAGAGCGTAAGTATTGTGTGCCATCGGAAAGAGATAAAGTGAATGATGGTTATAGTAAGAGAAAGAATGGTGAACAGACTTTAAATAAGGATATTTGGACTGGGTAGAGTTCATGTTGTTTGTGTGAGAAGCAGTGATTTCAGCTTCAGATGCAGGCTCAGAGTTTAAGATATTTATGTAAATAGCAGTTTTAAGTCTATTTCTTAACAAGTTATATTGCATTTTTCATTTTCACTTGATCGTTGGGATTGTTATCCAGATGTGATAAAAGGTCATTGTGACAAAATTAGAGTGCAGATACAATTCAAATCTTAATGCCATGGGTGAGTAAGCCTTACTTAAGTAATTTAATTGGGTGTAGGTAGCACATGTATTGTGAAGAGTTTTTTCAGATAGTCTGAACTTGATTATTGTTGTAAAGGTTGAGATCATCATTGGATTATATATCAGTCTGTTACTAGTGCTAAATATTAATGATTATTTTAACAGGGTTCACTGAACTTCAGCTTCCATGAGTTGTTAAAAGAAATGCTTGTGGAAGCGTGCTACATCTGTTCTGAGTCGTTAGACATTTTACAATTCACTAGAAGTGTAACTTTGAAGCAAAGTTTTTAATGCGTGCAGAATTGTGAATCTGAAGCACAGTTAGTCGGTTGCCAGATGAAGAACCCTTTGAGAAAAGCTGTTGCTGGGAAAGTCAATAATCAATCAATCGCAATTTGTATAGCGCCCCTTCAAGATCCCTACTCAGAGGTGCTCAATTTATTTGACACTCTAATTAATGAATCGATGAAGGTTCCTGAAAAAATAGCTAGAAACATGCATAGACTTTCAGTATGAACTGTTTTATTTCCAGGTTTGATCTCTACATAATTATGTGAATGAATTGTGAATATTCTTAAATAGCCTTGATATTTTAGACATCATTTTATGGCAGTAGTTGCTAAGCTAATGATATTTGTTATAATTTGGTAATTTTTCTGTAAAAGCCACAATTCACTTGATTTTTTTTATAGTTTCATTTTGGTGTTGAACTTGGTTAAGGTTTTAGGTTGGTTTTCGTGGTCATTTTTGATTTAATTTATTTCATGTGTATTACATGTACATGGTGTGTTGTATAAATAAGATAGTTTAAAATTAATTTCTTTGTATTCCCATTATCCCATATCATCGCGGTCAAAGTCAAAGCTGGGGTGTTTTTTACACATTAGCAATTCTGCTGTGGAATGACATATCAGAATTGTTAGAGTGAAAAGAAATCACTGTACTAGTCTGGTTTATTTGATTCTTACTCTTTATAATTGCTTTGAGTTAAATTTGTTACTTTAATGTGGATTTTCCTTTATTGACTTGTAGGCTAAGCAAGTGTTTTACAGCACATGGGCTTAATTAAGGTTAGCCTAAAATATATTTTGGACTGTAGGCTACAGTCGAAATGCAACTGAGAAAATGGGAGACTGTTTAGAGTTATTGAGCATGATAAGGTACCGGTAAGTGTACTGCAACAATCATTCACCATGCCTTGAATATTACCTTATGCCTTGACTATTGCATTTCCCTTTACCATGGACTGAGCCATGCAAACCCACACTTTTTCAGTGATGAGTCTGGTCCGGTGGTTTGAAATTGCTTCTACCTTAGTACCTTAAGCTAAGATTGCTCATAGAACTCTGATATGTTCTACAATCACTTCACCGCTTCTTGACTGGGATGAAATTGAGAGCACCTCCGAGTTGTCCCCTTATAAAGAGGCGCTAAATAAATTCTCCGAGTGCCAATGGGAATAACAGCCCAAAATGGAATCGACCAACTACATCAACTCAGAATCTTACTGCCTATCGTTATGTTGCGAGTTTAAGGGCATGAATTTCTCTAGGGACTTGGAGCTTTGAGAAGAGTGTGCTTATGTGTGTTGTGCAGAAGGTACTTGGCTGAGAATGGAATGCTTCTGTGTGTTTGTAATGCTTTAAATCTAGCATTTCATTTTAGTGCATCAGCATAGTGAAGGATTGTATCTTGCAAGCTTCAGTGCAAAAGCCATCAGAATAAAAGTAATTTTTTAATAGTTTAATTACAAATGATTCCAAGTAACACAGTTATACAATACATATGAAGAACAATGTTGTAAAATAACATTGTAACTATGTAATCTCTAATCATCAAATACTCGCGAGTACAGGTGTTTTCATTCTATAATACGCTAAATGAAAAGGCCATGAAATATTATTAAATACTCTGTGCTTTTCAGTAACTATGTACCTGTGGTAATTATGCAGGAATATAATATATATGCACGACACTACATAGTTAAAGGTTGTAAGTCAATAATATAAGCATTACATTTGTTTGTGACAACTTGCTAGAACACGAAAGAAACGATTTGCTCTTGTCTTCCAATCTCTGTTTCTGATCAACCCATGTATTTATGATTTTAAACTTTCTCAGGTTTCTCTAAGGCTGCAATTTGTTTCTTACTTCTAATCCTAGCAGTCGAATTACAAAGGTAGAGCTGACAAATAAAACGAAAACAGCAAAATAATCCAAATACATGTATAACAGTAACCATAGTCAAAATATAACATGAAGTAACTTGAAAGTTGGTGGCAAATGTATCACAGTTTCATTCGAATGTGGCCTCATTGCCAACAGCAATGAGCAAGTAGTAGCAGAAAGGTAAACCTTGAAATTAACAGCAGGCAATCTGTTTTTTGTGCAGGTAAAAACAATAGGTCAAATAGCCAACAGTCCAAGACTTCACACAGGTTCAAAATGACACAAGACAGAAAATGAAACAAATCTGAACCGAAATGTAAAGTTATTGTAAGCAAACTTTTTAATTCAACAAGTTACATTACACTACTATTACATCTGATGCAGCTGTTCAAAGGTTAATTTAAATGTAAATAACGTCAAACATGTGATCTAAATGTGTAGTTTAACATGAAGCATTTAACGGTACTCTTCCTTGAAATAGACACAAGAAAAAAACACATGAAATGAAAACAACTTAATGTTAACATACAACACCAAGTAAGGACTTCAACTTGTAAGCATAATTAATAACATGATTTTTATATGCCTGCAAAACAATTTAGACTGGAAACTGCAAAATAAGCATTAAAAAAGCAGTACGAGGGCTATTAAACCTATTCACAATTCCAGTATTTGTCTGAATACCGAATTCCTGCAGTAGTGTCCGATTTGTTAAGGGGTTGGCCCTCAGCCTCTGACCAAAGTCTTGCAGACTCGACTATAACCAATATTAAGCAAGCAATACTGCTTTGTCACCATTGGGTAACTCACAATGCAGTAAGAGTTGGTCACCGACAATGGTTGATATTGTGATATACTTTTAAATGAGTAGGGTAATGCTGTGACAAAACAACAGAGTCTGAGTGCAATGGCAAAGCTAATTTCTCTGAAAGTCCAGGCTGAAATAGGGCCAAGCTTACAGAAGTTCCTTGATGGCTGCTACAAAAGCGTGGAGTTAGCACAGAGTGCTTCAAATTCACTGAGTGATCAAATTCTTTGAAGATCTGTATGACAATCTCGGCTAATGAGCCCAAAGCATCTTGTCAGCTAGTGTCTTTGACAAGTCTTCTTGGCATAGTATCATTTGAAGAAGGCACTATATGGTGAATTTTTTTTGCAAGCTTGTGAAAACTGAAATTCCTTCTGCAGAGGCAATGCAAATTGTGATTGAATAGTGAATATTCTATGTGAAAACAAGGCCAACACATGGGAGCTCATTTCACAACACATGAGAAGTCTGCAGACTTTGAAGATTCTGTCTATTTCGTGTACATGAAAACAGCAAACCACTGCGATGATCCACTTTAGGATTATGTAAATCTAACAATAAACTAGTAAACCACCAGTTACAATGATTTACTACTCAGATCACTCAGCTCTTACGATACTGTGCTGTAAAGAACAAACTGTTCCAATCACCGATATCCAAATGGCTTTTTATCTGGCCATTGATATAATCTGTAGTGATAGAACATCAAAAGTAACAAGTTTTGGCAGCAAAATAATGACAGTGAGAACACCATACAATGCTGTACAAGTGTACAATGTATACTTTTCTTAAGGTTTTTGTACAATAGATATATCCAAATCTATGAAAAAAGTTATATTAATTCACAATGGCAAACACAAGTGTGATGGTGTTAGCAAGTGATGGAATGCATAGAAAAATGAGTGTGAAGGAAAACATCTCAATTCCAACATTAATTTTACCAATGTCCAAAACTCAGCATGCTCAACATACTACTGTATATTAAGCTATCAGTATTATTCAATATTTCGTAATATCATCGTAACAGTAAAACTAGATAAAGATAGACGATTTCTCACAGTCTGTCGAACATATGCTAAGAACAATAAGATAAGGCACAGGAATAAAACAGCTAATATCAAACTGCAAAGTCAAACTTTTTTGAAAGAATTATCAGCAACTTGCTGCTTATCAGCCTGCTTCTTCAGTGTCTTCAAATAACTTCCGCAAGTGAAAACCCGGATATAGTTCCAGAAAAAACCCCGAATGGTCAACTTGGTAAACTTCATGCTCTCATAGAAAATCGCAATACTGGACGATATCATGAAAGGTGACTAAATTCTGCCAATGTACTTCAAAACAGTTTTAAAATATTTTCTCGAATCACCCTTACACTACCGTAATATAATCTTACACTAGCTGCATGATTCAAGGACTCCTTCCTTTTCCCCAAATTAATTCACAATAGTGATCCAGTTGAGCATAGTATCCTCAGGTTATTGTGAAAAATTTCCTGGGCGCTGTTAAGCTGTACATCAAGCAGTGACATGCGATCTCAAATATGTCAATCAACACCTATGACTTGCCAGTGCTATACCATCCTTTGGATCGCTCAACTGCTTTCAGCCACTCTCCATAAAACCCTTTGACTCTTTCCTTCTGATCGGACTGTGGTTCAAACAGTTTCTCTGTCTTGCGGATCGATACCAACTCCTCTTTATTCTTCCAGATTCCTGTAAAATTAAACATACCGGTATAGTACAGTTCCTTTACCACAGTGCTGTCCAATCTTTTTGACGCCATGGGCTACCAAAGACATGGTTTTTGAAGCTGCGGGCCACATCAGTCAACTCAGCAACGACTAACATTTACATTGTTTGTAAATTTGTATATGTGTTAACATAACATTGCTGAACCGCCGTAATGAAATTTCTAATATGTGTTGTGGGAACTGGATTTTAGTGTTCAGATTGTTAAATTACGAGCCAAGTTAGGAATCAATGATACCCAAAGTATGCCTGATCCTGTAATTTACGTCATTTTTACACAAATTGCAACAGTTTAGCCAGCTCTGGAGGGCCACTTAAAATCAGCTGGTGGGCCGCGGCTGGACAGCACTGCTGTTCCATCTAATGATGAATAGAATTAGTTTTCTATGCATTTTAGGCACGACCACTGTTCAATGATAAAGTAAGTGTATTTGAAAATCTGTTACTCTTTGCAGTAACCAGAAAAATTATTTCAAGGAAATTCAAGAACCTTTATAGAGGTGGCATTAACCTTGAAATTACAGGGAAAGCATCACAAGATCAAATCTTCCGTTATTCCATCATTTTCTTTAAAATGGGAGTTTGGCTGCTCTATCAGCCTGATATTTGGGGTTCATTCTATTGTAACAATTTTAAGGGTTAAATTGCAATCATTTATCTACTGCATCGATAATAGTACCTAGACCTAGAATATTCTGCTATGTCAGATTTAATGGCCACATCTGAAGAAAACACTTGTACGATGCGTTTACAGTAGCATCCCAATCCACAGAAAGCTTACTTGGCATTTTAAATTATCTAACGGTGCAGTTTATAAGGGAGTTTAATTAAACTGCAAAGTCTGCAGTATGAATTTATCGAACATGCAAGGTTTCCAAAGCCATTATGACATCACACAATTTTGGCCGATTTTCAACCCCCACCTTCCCCCTTCGTCACAAACCGCCTAACACTCGTCAACAAAGACATCACAGAACTCTGACCTCCCTTCCCCCCAAACTTCCATTTGATAATAAAACATGCTTAAAACGACATTTATTTCATTGCAATAAGCTTAAGTGCTTCATCTAGCACTGAACAGCTCAAAGGCAATGAATATGTGAAGCAAAAGTGACCCCAGGTCACAAACTACAGTAACTGTTGAGAAGGTGTAATTGGGAAATTCAAATTCATAAGCCTATAAACTGATTCGGCTGGGTCATGGACGTCTGTTATAAGGGAGAAGCTTGTACACCCAGGGTCCATCGATGAGTTTAAGCGCAGTCGATTTGATGGCAGCCACACTTCAAAGGCTAGCAGAAGTCTCACCCATAGCTTTTACAGCTGCGCATAATGAGAAGCAATGCATGTATGCTTTAATACGCCTGCTTATAGCTGACCTTGGACACGATGCAAGATGGACTAGATTAGAAGTGTACATTAGTAGACTATTGTAGAGAATGGGACTGAGCCTGAGGCAAACCATATTTGGCATGGACCCATGCACGGAACTGTGGATCACACGAAGGGAGCGATCATGCAGAAAGGAATCTATCAGTTCAAGAAATGCACCATGCAGTCGAATGAGACATGCAGCTGGTCCAGTAAACTTTTATGATCGGCAGTGTCGAATGCAGTGGCACTTAAGAAATCTATGAATAGGGCAAGGAGAGTTATTTGGCCCTGTCAATCACTCTATACACGTCCGCCTCTGAGTAGGGATCTTGAAGATGTGCTATATAAATTTTCGATGATTTTTCGACAATTGAAAGGCGTTTAAGCAGAAGTGTATTACTGAAAATCAGTAGGTTTATTGATATGCATCAAATCTGAGAGTGGCCATTCTATGTAAATTATGTAACTAATGATAAACGTCATTATTGACAGTTAGATTAGTAACTAATCTAACTATTCTAACCAAAGAGATTATATAATAATCTAGAGAGAGTATGGCCTATCTCCTCTGCAGTCGGTTTTGCAGCGACCGTATGCCCGCACATTTAATTATAGATCCCATAGATTAGTAATTCGCGATATATTTATTTGAATTAGTTTTGCTTGCATGACGGCTGATTGGCTGTTATTAATAGAAGTCGTTGTTAAATGGTCAAGCGCAGTGACCTGATGACGTCGCTATTTAAATGAGGATAGACCTATTAAAGAGCTGATTGGACAAAGCGTGGTCACGTGGTCTTAAAGCGGACTACCAGGTCAAGGCCGTTTGAATTTGGCCGCTTCATCATAGATCGGCCATACTCTCTCTAGTCAATACATTGACCTCCATGATTCTAACAGTCAATAATGACGATGACTACATGTATATGTTTCAATAGTTCAAAAATTAACAATGATAGTTTACTCAAAAATCAAACTTGACATCACACATCTCTGACTCCCCATGTCACACATCGTCACAAATTCTTGAACTCCCCTCTCCTAAGTGCGTGACGTCATTTATGAACAGGCCCAAAGCTCAGTATTCAATTATTTCATCTGTTTCATACTCTGTCAATGTTGCAAAAGTATGGCAGAAAACAGACGTATTGAGAAAAGTTTAAAGAGGAAGAACTTACCAACAGCAAGGCCTGCCAAAAATGCAGCGCCAAGGCTCGTCATATCCATGTGGTGAGGACGATCGATCTTTCGTCCGGTCAGATTGGAAACCGTCTGAACCAGAAATCCATTGTTACATACTCCACCATCACACCTACAGCACATCAATGAAACAACTATAACATAAAACCCATCATAAGCAGATATGAAGTGACCATGTGGACTGAGTATCAACCCCAAGACATCTGTGACCAGAGTCTCTAAGATTCAAAGAATCACTGACAAGGTAATATTTCAAAATGACACTTGTAGCGAGGATCTTTGATGAATCCGTCAGATAATTATGAATGCCTATTGTTCGCAAACCTAGTGATAGCGAGCGTCTCTGAATAGAAATCTTGAAGGGACACTTTATAAGATTATAAGACAGAAAGGGACACTGAGAGTGACAGATACGTAGGACAGCGACCGAGGAAAACGAGGAGAGAGAGGTAAGTAAGTCTCTGCCTACCACTCTTCTCCTTTCCTCCGTTCTTCCCTCAATATTGCAAAGTATTTTACATGATAAACTTGAAGCTTCTCACATGGAGCATTTTGATACTCTGTTTGCACTCGAATTCGGCAAATAGTACATCCAACTATTCGGAATCATTACTCAGTAGAAAATGTCTACTCAGCTGATCCCTATTAGCTAATACATGGTAATGTTTCAATACCAAACTAAACTTAGATCTACAACTCAAAATTTCTTTAATTCATTAAGGTGACTACAGATCTATGATAACTTAATTTAAGAACAGAACAATGTGTCCACGTACTTTATACGCTTCGAAAGTGGTGTATCTGTTTCTTTTAGCACAGTCTCATACAGTAATTCAAAGCGATAGCACAGTGAGTCAAGTATTGCTCGGATCATGTGCTCTCGCGTTGTTTCCAAGGTTAGACCAATCATCAGACTAGAGGCTTTATCGTCGTTCACCGGCATCTATCAAACAAGTAATAACCAGAACTTCAGACTAACCACATGATACCCTCAAACTGAACCTGAAAATAACTTGCAAATGTGTACATCATAGTAGGCTACATTATAATGGCAAAATAAATTAAAAGCTATTCGCACCTGCTACTTAGGAACTTCAGTATCGTAAGAGCTGAGTGATCTGAGTAGTAAATCATTGTAACTGGTGGTTTACTAGTTTATTGTTAGATTCCTAGTATCGCGACATAGACCCGACATTACAACACCGATAATGTGGTGATATTATACTGAATTTAACAGGAGAATATTCAGAGCAAGCAATTCCAAATTAAACGCATTGCTGGACTAAGACTGACACCAAATCGAATCAGAAAGAATATTTGCAGTCAAATAATTTCAAAAATTCATCTCACTGCTCAATTAGACAAAGGCATACGGCATTCTCTTAAGTGATCCTGTCATCTGTCCAACCTCCTCTATGCAAGGTCAGTGAAACCATAGATGGTCAGTGAGCTGGTCAAGAGGCTCGGTTTGTTATTCCATTTCTATGCCGACAACTCACAGATATCTATACACAATGTCACATGACACTATCCATCGACTGTGTCACAGCAGCATTGGTAGGTGGAAGTGGAGAGGCTCCCCAATTGATGGCAAGGCATGTCATGACACTACAGAAATGGTCGGCGTCAATATTATTATTTAGACTAGAATTAAAATGAGACAAAGAGTGCTGGCCAGTGATAGCAACCTACCTGCAGTCCACTAAAAGCAGGTACAAAGAAGACCCCTCCTGAATCAGCTAGTGACGTCGCAATCTGTTCTGTGTCCTCGACATTCTCAAATAAACCTGAGACATCAACAGACAAAACATGAACTCTTACTGATGTACAAAATTAAGATTCACACTGAAAGTACACAGAATCCACAACCAAACTAAATAATAAACTATTTTTACACATAATAAATGTAAATGAACGCCATACAGAGATCAGTGTATCAGCACGATGTCAAATCACATCAATGAGAGCCGGATTGTTGAGTAAGTTACGTTCCAAGTTAAGATCCAAAGGGTTAAACAATGTGTTCGGAACAGCAGTGCTACTGCGCAAAATGCTGGTGAAATGTGATCTTGTGAAAAGGCAGAAACAGAATCAGAATGGGATAACCTGAAAACTCTGCTTCTCTGAAGTGAATGCCACAGGGGCAATCAGAAGAAATGTTCAAAATCAAGACACGGGACTTGGACTAGTGTGGATTAAGGAGAAGTATGAGAAAGATTAGCAGAGTCAAGATCTATAAACAAATGAATATTGAGGAGATCTGGCACTAATATCATATTTAGTTGATTAGTGCAAAAGGGTAACGAGGACCAAAGAGCACTGTTTGCAGAAATTAGACATTGCATTGAACATACTTAGGATCTTTAAGTCAACAAAGTGAAAAGTGATTTTAGACAACTGACATCAAACTGTTGCATTTCAGAGTTATTGACTGCCATGGGCAACATTTCGAGATTGTTTAAAGATTTATTTTATTTTAAATAAGCCCATATTCTGAGAAAGAGCTACGGCAGAGAGAGATATGAACAGCTGTGTGTCATCAGCACACAAGCGATGAACAGATTATGAAGGAATGAATTTTACGTGTAGTTGAACTTTATCACATGCAAAGCAAAATAACATGTTGATTGTTGATATATTAATACAATGCTGCATTACCAACATCTGAGATGGCAGATGAACAATAAAAGTTAATTTCTTAAATATGAAAAGTTAATTATTGCAATGAAGGTATATAGATATAAATTAGGTGTGGCAGACCAACACCAGCTACATACCAACAGACCGTGCCCATTCAAAGCAGCGTCCAGTATCCGATGCATAACCTTCAGACACATACACACATTCATCGCCAATCTTCCATCCAATCAAAGGATAAAGACCTACAAAATGAATTACCTCACATGACATTGCAAAAAGAATTTCCATGTTACAACTATTATTATTTAGCAATTTCTATAGCATCAGAGTCTACAGCACAAGGCAGCCACAAAAGGTCCCTAAAATATTATTATTTCAATAACCAGAGAGCATAAGGTGATAAATCTTAAACCGACATAATCTAGTGTCCATGATCTGGGTGTTATTTTAGATAGTTTCCTTACTTTTCCAAGTATATTGCATCTGTGAAATGCTCTATCTCCTACTGTTTGATCAAAAATTCTTACTCAAAACCTTCTTCTTTTTATGCCTGTTTCTTTTCTTCTCTTGTGGTCTAGCACACTGGGAGCGCCTCTGAAGGGATTACCCTACGAGATGCACCTTTCTAATACTTTGATACAATACGATGAGAGCAAACACTCAAACAGGCAAGGAAAAAAGTTCAAAAATCTAGATCTAGTATCAGAAAGATTAATTTACCAAGAACAGATGTAGTGTTTGGGATGAACAAACAGACAGGCAGAGCTCTAAGGTTAGAAGACATAAAATGCCACACTTTATTTTCACATTGTAAAGCTCTCTTAAAAAGCATGACACTATGTTTGAAGTTCTAAGCTCAATAATTCATTTTTACTTAATAGCATAAAGGGATCGGGCAAACTATCACTTTATTGTAACACTACAAACAATAAAAACTATAGCTTTCATATTAGGAATTAAAATTTAACTGAAATAGTGGATGAAGAAATTAGGGCGTAACTGATATCCAGATTGGCAAACCAGATATACCAACTTTTGGACTAACTGGAATAATCCAGATTCAGAATTGTCTAAGTCTCTGATTTTATAACACCAATGTTTATACTTTTGATGATTTTGCAATGGAACAAGTCTTGGCCACTTACACTAGGACTTTAATTCTGTAAAGTCAGTTCACACTTGCCGATCAATCAATACAATGCAAATTATGTCTCTCTACTTTGTCAGATTATGATATAGTAGGCACTTACACTTAAATGAGCCCACAATTACACAACCTCTTATAGCTCTATATAAGATGCCATAATAAACCAGGCTGTTCAAACGGTAGAACTATGGTGGACGAGGCTATAAAGTAAACAGAAGCTGACAACAAATGAGGCAAAAACTCAACAATATTTTCCAACGAAAATTAAAAACAAACAGATTATTCAAAGTTTTTCAATAAACTATGAAAAACAACATATTCAAAATCTTTGAAATGACTGTAATGATCCATGGTATTAACCGGCTATAGAGGCATGTGGCTTGTTGCCTGTGTTGCAGTCAATGAATGTACCGGTTCCCATTGTACACTTAACATCACCAACGTTAAAGCAACATTGTCCAAACATAGCTCCTTGTTGATCAGCAACCTAATGACAAAACCACAACCCTGCTAAACAACTGTATGCCAAGCAGAGTCGAAAAGCAAGTGAATTACTTGAGCCGTACGAGAGAAATGTGCATGCAATACATGACATTTCGGTTAATTGGGCCTTCAGCTTGTCCATTAAACTATAATACTAAAATGAGCTCGAATATGAGAATTGAATCTTCTACTGGTTACACGATCAAACCTAGGATATTTTAAGACAAACCTCATACAAAATACCTTTAAATATGAAGAAGATGAGGGCAGATGATATATATATTCGTTTATTTTCAGAATATATGATGGCATACCGCATCTCTGTTCACATAAGCGAGCTAATGATAATGATAGGTAACAAAATGACAACTATGGTGATGACAATAGACCAGTTTACACAACATCAGCGAGAGATATAACTACGAAGTCATAAAACAGATGCTACTATAGCAAAACTTTGATACAATGAACCTAAAGAGACCAGTATCAAGACTCCGATATATTGGAGTTCAAAATGACAGCAGTATGATATCAGGCTCTATCCAATTCAATGCAAACAGTATAGCACAAATCTCTAAAATTTCTTTTTCATTAGCCCCATGACAAAAACTAGAAATTCACCATAAACCGAAGGAACTTGCACAGGTAACAACCCTGACATATCAAGGGTCGCTGGCATTTGTGGTCAGAGGAATGCTGTTCATAATATTTTATGCCAGATTGGCCACATAGACATTGGGAGACGTCAAGTAGGGCTGGCTTTCAACAAAACAGAAGTTCTAAACATCAAACTTCGATATGGTATTAACATTGTAGATGATTTCACAGAAGCAATCTGCCAAGCAGCCAGTTTAATTTTTAAATCGAAATTTTTCTTTACTTTAGAGAAATTTCCTGAACGTATTACGACAGTCACTCACAATTGCAGTTATGCGTATTGGAGCACCAAACAACTCGGACACACATTCGCCAAAATAACCACTACAATATAAACAGTTAATAAAATATCTACACTTAAATAAAACACTTGCCATTGAAATTAATTCATCCACAAAATTAGATGTTTATGAACAGTTACAATATGAACTCATTAAGACAGAAACATTGGGAGAATCGTCTTATCATTGAGCACGAAAAACAACAGGCACATAATACCAAATATGGAGCTGTGCCGGTCACTTTTTTGTACCCAGTTTAGAGCTGCGCCGATATCACTTTTTGCCGATTATACTGATACCGATTATAGCCGACTATTAGAGTAGCCGATACCGATTAGTGAATTTCACTGGTGGTGTACCAATGTTTCTACCAATCTATGGTACCTATAGCAAGTAATCACTTAGTAGCATAATGCATAAACATCATCACATGCAAAGCAAAATAACATGTTGATTGTTGATACCACATTCCCACGAATATTATAATATACGTAGTTACGTACCCATAGCTAATTCGCGTGAAGTCAGCAGTGCAGACCCATCCCACAGGAATAATTTGCAAAGGGGTAATAGTGAGGTCACTGTTAATTCAATCGATTAAACTCATAAATTCTTCATTACCAACAGAAACATGTTTCAAGAGAAATATCTAAAGATCTATTTATCAGAACTCACCTTGTATCTTTAATTGGTGGCATTATGTGGAGTGGAATGCCCACAATGCCAGACACTATTGTACTCCACTCCATCTAAAGAACGTTAACGTAGAAGTTACACAACAGTAACTATTAAGCAGTCTGTGTTGATTCTTATTTATTTCAAGTACTTATTTAACATATAAAGTAAGAAAATCAGAATATTAGACACAGATGATGTTGACAAGGGGTTAACGTAGAACAACGAACAACAATAACGTACGAACAACAGAGCAACGCAAAGACCAGAAACATAAATGTAGGTTAGGCAGAGTGTCTCTAATTGGTTTTACTCATTGAACAACAAAATGTAAATGTAACTTACAATTTAAAAAATAAATGAGTTAGAAAAGTGAGTTGAAAATCAGTTGGCAAGTTGGGTTGTGGTGGCAAATGCTAGTTTTTGCATATTTTACCATTGACTACACCACAGAAATGTTATGTAAAGTCCTGACATAATACCTAAATTTGTAAAATTTCATATGACTGTCAAAAATTTGTATAATGATCTTATGGCAGCAGTGGCCCGTTTTCAGGTCTCACTAGCTCCGATTAATGACCCGAGTTTGCTTCACCCCTTCAGGCTGACTCAACCTTGATTCGCTAGGCAGCGTTGTAACACGAGATGAATTTGGCGCATTGCATGGCTGCCAATGGTTAGATCAGACTACTGTAATAACCTGTGATCATTTATTCATACTGTACTTTTGAATATACTGTGGTCTGTCAGTTTGAGTGTTAATAAACTAAGATTATAATTACTATTATTATCATCATCATGATTACCTGGTATGGGTCGTAGATACCTGTGGAACTAGCACAGCTGTAGTCAGTCGCCCAGACCTTGTGCCCTGTTAGCCGCCAAAGTAAGAAGGTGTCAATGTTTGCAAACATCACTTGCTTCTCTGCGACCCGTTTTCTTAGCTAAAGGAACAATCCTGTTTTATTTATTTATAATATACGATGCAAGTTCACTTCACTTGTAACCTCTTCACTTTAACTACATTCTGCTATTCAAGTTAATCTCCCAATACAATTCAAGATATGCTCATATTGCTCAACTTCTAAAGAATGTTCAGCCTAGCAAAATTCCTTTATAAACTGACAGAGTAACACAAGAACTAGCAATTGATACCCAAATCGCAGCAAACCAATTCTATTCGTGGTTTGAGAAAATATGCTATAAATATCAAACAGCAAACCTGATCATTGTTATCGAGCATCCACTTAAGTCTCATAGTAACCTGATAACAGAACCAAAGACCATCAAATATTTTATCAATATGAATAACTTACAAATATAAATAAATATACAACAGACCTATACAAATAGTGCAAAAAGATTAGCCAATCTATGACTTAATAATCACCATGAAAATAGAATTTGTCAAAATATGCATATTTTATCAAGGAAACACTAAATATCGATAAAAGATAAAATTAACATTGACTGATTGTTAGGGCTAAACAAATTAAATGAATTTTTGTCTAATTGAGAGGGTAAAATGAGGCTTCATGAAATATAACC
This sequence comes from Dendrobaena attemsi, assembly GCA_034693945.1. Lineage (NCBI taxonomy): Eukaryota > Metazoa > Annelida > Clitellata > Crassiclitellata > Lumbricidae > Dendrobaena > Dendrobaena attemsi. The sequence goes on along the minus strand of JAQFXW010000120.1, from coordinate 1,231 downwards.
TTTATGAAAACTATTTTGAAAACTAGATGTACCTGTGCGGATTTGTATCGCAAAGCAGAGGCGGCAAGATAACGCTTTTTCCTTGTGAGGTAGTAGAGAAATTTAGAGCCACCATTAAGAGCCTTTTACATCCACAGTAAAAACAGGACAAAATTACATTAGAATATTTGCAAATTATGAAAACCAGAGGACAGATTTACATTAAAACATATATGAACATTGTATCAGTGGCAAAAACTAAGACAAAATCACATAAACAGTAGCAACAAGATCTTTTGATAGGCTTTACTATTGGAATGCACAGATGCTCACATACATCATAATATGAGATGAATGTGCCGTATGACAAACTTAATTCAGAGTCAACCATATCAGTGTATAATATAAGCACAAAAGTAATAAAAAAACCCACCAAGATCAGCAAATAGTGTAGCACACAATTGCAATAATTGAAGCAAATGTAACAGAAACAATTATAGACTGAACCCATAAAAAACCCACCTAGATTTAGGAAATAAAGATATTCTTTGAGGCAGAATGTGATATGAGGTACAAAAAGGGCAGCAAGTAGTGTCAGCCAAAGGCACAACTGTGAGATAAATATACTGTGTCCATAGACTCATAGGTTGCTGTCAGTGAAATTACAGCCAACAGTTATATAGATGACCAGAGAAGTTCAGCCCATTTTAAAGAGGAAACTAGAGGCCAGGCTATGATGAGTAAGTGTCAGAAATCTCTTACCCGCATGCTGTACGATTCATTCCACTTCTTAACGTAATCACAGGATCGCAGATCTTGCCAAGTGACAAACCTATGGAATGTCTTCCCCGTCTCTCTGAAATTAGCACAACATGCTCAGAATCTGTTCCTAGCAACAGATCATATTTCAGAATATGTCTATCAGCAATCTCATCCAAATACGGTCTTGTCGGTCTGTTTACAATCCCATAAAATTCATGTGAAGCATAATAATTCTAAACTATAATTCTCTTCTTAACAATGTAACTGTAGCGGTTCTATGTACACATAAGGCACTCTGTAAATGTTATGATATAATTTAATGACTATTAAATACATGTTGATAGTTAAGAACTGTTGAACTCTAAAGGAGCTATGTAAATATACTACATGATTTTAGTTAAGAACTGGTGAAATCTAAAGGAGCTATGTAAATGCATGTGTAGCTTAGCCAATTAAATCTGTTTAATTGACCAGTACATTTTTGATCAGC
>JAQFXW010000119.1:0-24380 GCA_034693945.1 Dendrobaena attemsi | reverse complement strand
AGGCTCTGTTCTGTTTTGTGGAGGTGCGGGCAAAAGGGACTAGAAGGAGACCCTGCTCAGATGAGCGGAGTGACCTACAGCCCGTGGTGCTAGCGACAGGACAGCAGAGTTCTCGAAGGTAGGCGGGAGCAAGTCCCAGAAGGACTAATGCAGCCTTCGTATAGGCAATCCGCTGCTCAGAAATGTCGGTAGACGAAGTGTCGTAGACGAAATGTACGTAGATGAAATGTCGGTAGACGAGTTGTCGCGGTACAGTGATAGTGCTTTTGTGGGTTTTGGTGATGATGATTAGTGTTGACGGAATTAAGACTAGCATACTAAACGCAGGGCCGTGCAAGGATTTGGTTTCGGGTGTGTTTGCTTTTTCTACCACGTCCTTTTTCTAGTCAAAACTCACTTTCAACCTTTTGACACGCTAACTCCTAAAAAGCTTATGACCTTAAGGTTTTAGTCATTTTTGCAGCCTATTCACGCTAAGCACGAAAGTTTCCATTAGCAATTTTAGATATTTAGTTTACATATTTTTATATATCGGGGTGTTCTCACAATAAATGACTTATTTTGCAACCTTCTTACGCTAAACGAACATTTTTACAAGACATTTCTTATTTTCGGGGGACGTTTAAATACCCAAAATACCCTACGGCCTTGACTCAATGACTATAAATCCACAATCGCCGTCGTATAGACTTCTGTGGCCGGTCAGCCAATGAGCCACCACCATTCTGCTCACGTGATCGCTTTAGTTCCGTGTCTACCCAAAATACCTCTAAATTCGTCCAAAGTTCTTGAACTTGCACTAATTAATGTTTGTTTATGTGATCAGTATTGTCTAAAGGAAATATCAGGCTTTCGGGTGATTATCAAGCTCGACAGGTGTGAAATGTTGTTTGAGACATGTCAGACATTTGAAATGGACTAAGAAGTCAGATTTTGACACTTTAAGAAGAACCAATATGCGCATATAAAATTAAAGAAAAAATATTTCTAGACTGATTTTAGGTGTAATACTTGTTGGAAAAAGTAGATTATACCTTGTACTATACGAAAATGCAGAAAAGTCAAAATCTACCTCTGACACCCCGCTTCACTAAGATCGACTTTATCTCAAAATGAAGACGTGCGACTTAAGCCTGCTAGTGTCAGATTCCTTCACAAATATTGATATTGATTTATGAATGGAGAAACGGGTTGGATTAAATGCGCATACTCATAGACCTATTGACAAGTTACAAAATAGCAAAATTAAACCAGAACGTTCATGTAGAAACATGTATCTCATTTGAATGCTCAACGTTAGTTATTGTGTATTCTCGTTCAATGAAACACAGCCCTAAATACTGTGTAATTATATGTTCCCTGATATGCTCTTTGTTTTTACATGTACCCTGGTTAATAGTGGTTATACACATTCCTTGCAGCACATATACATCGGTACACTTATATTCTTAAGTCAAGTGTCACTAAAGCTTTTTATACAGAGTATTTTGTTTTTTGTTGTTGTTGTTTAAAGTTGTTGAGCTTTGACCAGATGAAAATGACAATGGATAATAAGGGTGACCCTACATCTTGGTGGGACGAATTTGTCAAGAACATGGTACCAGTTATTAAAAGAGTTGTTTCCTTCAGCAAGAAACTTCCAGGTCAGTGTTGGTCACTTGTTTGAACCTGACAAATGTGATACTTAATAATTTAGCTCACGCAGAACCCTCAGCTGACCTAACTAGTTTTTCTCTTCATTTAGGTTTTGTGTAGCATAACCAAGGTGTGTCATTGGTGTGTTGCCATGGGCGAAATTTGGTTTCGTTCATTGGGGGTGGGAGGGGACAGCACAAGTTAAAAAAAGAGAGGGAAGTCGGAGACGTTTTAGGTTTGTGAAACAAGTGGAGAGCTGAATTCAGGAATATTTGCCTTTGGTGATTTTAGGCTGATCGATATTGAAAGGTCAACCACTGTAAGAGTATGAGTTTGTCTAACAGATATAAGGGCAAAGGAGCTGAGAGCAGCTTATCTTCAGTTGAACAGAAGAAGCGATATCATCAAGTAGCTAGCCTACTGACGATTGGGCTACATAGCTTAGAAGGTTAGGCAGGACGCCATGGGAGCGAGTCCTAGCAAGCATCACCAAAATGAAACAGCTATCCTGTAAATAATGCGTTGCTTAAGAGGGAGCACCATGTATTCAGGAATAATTGCCTTTGGAGATTTTAGATGCCACATTATTTTAGTCTTCCATAAAAGGAAAGTAGCATGCATGATTAAGAGTAAAATTGTAACGATATTTACATAGTGTTTATGGCGATTCATGGTGTGGCTCCAAAGTTTTGGAAAAGTTTATGTGTGTCGTGTGCCAATAGAGGTTAAGAAACTCTGCATTAAAAAGGGTGACCACTGACCAGTTCAAAGTGGTCATCAGGTTTCAGTGATGAGTGACTAAACACTATCTGACCAACAATTGAATTTAGTCTGTGATGACTTATTGTCTGATTGTGTTTTGTTGATTTCTTTGAATTTACAGGTTTTACAGAGTTAAGCCAAGACGATCAAATAGCTCTGATCAAACAAGGTTCATTCGAAGTGATTCTTACTAGATACACTCGTCTGTTTTCAAGTGAAGGAATGTTCCTGCCTGACATGTCAATGAGAATACCAAGGTAAGCTGAGCAGTAGATTCTGTGGCAGCAAAACATCTTTTGTTACGCTTAACAATACTTCTGTCACTTTTGAATTAAATTTTCCCCAACTTACAATCTTTTCTGAAGCTGTTCAGAAGTTCCTATCTGTCGATGTCGTAGCAAATCTTTCCCAATGCGAACTGAATAGTGTATTTAATTAATGCTGTTTGTTGATTGATGCTGTTGTGATTTGATATCTCTGACAGTGAAAGAAACAGGCTGTTTCATTATGATTGATAATAATAGCATTAAATAGTGTTAATTTTTCTCATTATTGTTGAGGATGATAAAATAAGGACAGAAATCTTGTAGTAAGAACTGAAAGTCTATTTGTGAAGCTGTTGGTAAGTGCCATACCAAATGAGTTGCATCTGATTTTTATTTAGTGAAAGCCAATTATAAGGCAGCAAGTTGCGAGCAGTGCATCAGTGTGAACAGTAAGAGTGAGCTGAGCAGAAGGAGGGCCATGTACACTTTGTATAGTGACTGCACAGTGCATGTTATCAGCATAAAGGTGGCCAGTTGACGTGTACTGGATGTAAAGAACCATTTATTGACGAAAGTCCAGTGAGTTCTAGAATTTCCACAGATGATAATTGAATGTTGCCAGAAAGGTGTGACTAGAGCCAGAAAAAGAGTAGCCCTCATTATAAGACCACGGAAAGTATATTATAATGTTTTATTATGCTTTGTTTTTTTTATCGTTCTGTCATTTTGGTTTGGTGTTTTGCAAATAAACAGATTGAATTGAATTGAAAAAAAAGTCTCTCAAGGCCCTGCAATAAGATGTGCTCTTCCATGTCTAAGGCAGCTGATACATCAGGCAGAGAAAACAGTGCAAGATCAGATCTATCTAGAGCAGAACAGATGTAAGAAGGAAGAGAGGATTACAGTAGTTGCGGTGAAGTGCTAAGTCCTATAGCCTGACTGACTGGAAGGCAGATGGCATGACTGTTCAAGGTAAGGGAGTAGCTGCAAAGAACCAGTCGTTCAGAACTTTTAGTGAGAAAGAAAAGGTAGATAATGAGAGAGCTGCGAATAAATACAATACAAATGGATCCGTAGCATCAGCATTATGGGCGTGTAAGTAGGTTGACACCATGATGTTGCAAATGTTTTCAGGCATATGGTGAAGGAAATGCCATTGGGAGATTTCTTTGAAGAGCAATTCAAGTTTGCTGAAATCTTCAATATGTTAAAACTGAATGATGAGGAAACAGCGCTACTCACAGGTGTTATGATTATGAATCCAGGTGAGCTTTTGCTACTGATATGCTGTAATTTTATTTAGCACTAACTGGTAATATTGTTTCCTCGCTGTATCCAGAGTTTGAATTAAGATTTTCATAAATATTATTCAAATATCATATTATAATTATTATGCAGTTGTTCATCGGAAATTTTACCGAATTTTCTTCACTTTGACTGGTAACTAAATTTGAAGCAAATGGTAAAGATTGTAATTGTTCGGGCTTAATTATATTTCAAACTTTCCAGATTAAAGATTTTTGCATTCGTGATGTGTTACATTGGTGTTATACCCGATTTTATAAAGCTCTCATTCATTATTAAACTGACCTGAGAATTCATAATATGGAATTAACCAGTGATATTTCAGTTCTAAAAATAATTCTTAATTTTCATTCTAATTCAGTTCTAATGATTCAATTTCAGTTTTAATTCTATTCCCATTCTTAAAGTAATTCCTATTTTAGTTGTAATTCCAGTTCTCAAGTAATTTCAGTTCTAATATCAGTTCTTAAATAATTTCAAATTCTTATTTTAGTTATGATTCTTTGTTCTAATTCCAATTCTGAAATAAACTTAGTTCTAATTCAACTCTGAAATGACAGCACAAAGCACAACTTGAGCAACTATCAGTCAATTCTAGCTTGACATTTTCTAAACTTCAATACATTTCACTAATCTTGACGGCTTTTGATACAATGAAGGTTGAGTTGCTTTTTTTTATTATGATAGACCGCATACAGCAGAAATGATGATAGGTCTAAATCAATCATTTCTATTCTTGATTAATTCTTATTTGTATTCCTGTTTCGTTCTCTCATTTCAGCGTAGTTCTATTCTCGTTCTCAAAATAATTTTGAATTTTCGTTCTTATTCTCGTAATATACTGATGAACTATTAAGCTACTTACGGCCTTGCTCATATAATTGGCTGAAGCTACCTTATTAATGGGCAATGTAATTGTATCATATGCATGACCATACAGGTTTACACATGAAAAAACCAAATAGCATGGTCTAAAGTTGCCTTTGCACAGAGCACCACTTTCAATAAGGAAGCTCCATTAATCAGTTTGACCAGCTGTCCGTGACGTCTAGTTTTATATAACGTCCAAATGAGTTTTTTCAATGCACTGATTTTAACATTTTTTATATTAACATTTTTAACTTTATCGATTTCCTTGATGGATTATTTTTCTATAAATCTTTGTGCATGCGTAATTTATCACGACTTATCATTGTATTCTGCAGCATAATCTTCTTATTGAGAGGCAGTTGGCTTTCTCTCTTAATGGCACTGCTCTGATTATAATATTATGGTTTTCCATTAGTGGATTAGAGTCGTTCTGTTCAAATGCTGTCTGATCAGAGGCACCTCTTTATGCTTTGTGATGTCGGATCAGTGGCAAGTCTGAGATGTTTCCACTGAGGCAGTGCACTGTATTATACATAAGTTATAATTAGTTGTGAAGCATTGACTTGATAGCATATACATACCTTCATATACATTAACCATAACCATAAAATTTATTGAATCCAAGAGAAAAGTCATACATAGAATAAATGAACAATCAGCATTGGGAACCCTAATTAATGGGCCACCTATAACAGAATGTATATTTGACAAAGGCAGTAACACACATAGCATTACAATTCTTAACTAGTTAATTAACACATTCCCCGCAAAAGGACATTTTTTTCAGCAGTGAGAGAGTCTAACTGACCATTCGATAGGGGTTACAGTGACATCGACGGGTCTATTGTTTTCCGAAGCGCAGAATCCGTGTCATGATTTAAACTCTGTATACGCTTCGCTCGCCGCTGGTCTAATGGATCACAACCTATGCTGAATCGACTCAAATGCTAATCAGACATGCATCACTGCTGTCAAAGACCATTGAGACGGCAAGATCCATTGTAGCATTCTTTGCCTTGTTAAGCCTATCAATACAGGACTCTGGAGAACAAGATATCTCGACCCTCGCGTCCAGGTATACCTAATTTAAGGCGAGATATCTCGTTCCTAAAAGTCAACGTGTTAATTCAACAACAATTTAAAGAAACTAAATAGGTAAAGTAATTAAATAACCCCTTGGGCTGATTTTAAATTGATTGGTAAATTATGTAAGGTTAATGAAATTTCGCACATTTAATTGCAAACATCTGTAAGTTGGTTCTCACAAAAGCAGTTCTGGCATGCGCATTCGACCATATGGAATAGGGGTTTAGGTCAGATGTTGTAGTAAAGCAATTATTGAAACCCTAGGCAATTGATTGTGAAAATACTTTGCTGAATTCTTATCTGTTCAGTGCCTAGAGCTCTTTTTTCCGGTGTCCTCGCTCCAGGGCTGCCGCACCCTGTCTCGCATGACTTGCTTCTTGTCCCTCTTATGCGTTCTGCAACGGCCCAGGCTTGCAGCTTTGCCTATGTTGGTCCTTCAACCTGGAACTGTCTTCCTCTTGCCCGCAGGCAGGAACTCTTCTCTCTCCTTCGGGGTTTCACCGTTACCTGAAGACTATGTTATTTGCCTATGGCTCTGCTCCATCGTTTCGGGAGCGCCCCTGTTGAGTTCGCTATGAGGGGCGCTATATGAATTGGGATTTACATTACATTTACATTACATTACATTAGAGCACTGGTAATAATTTGAATATATCATCAGTGGGTACAGAGTACCGAGTGCCAGCTACCACTTGCATTGCTATTCTTTGCAGTTTATTCATTTTAAATAATCTTGAGGAAGTCCAAACAGTATTGGAATATGCAAAGTAAAAGTGAATAAGCAAGTAGTATAAGTTGTTTGTTTAGGCAGCAAATAAGCTATGCTAGTCACTATGCCTAAATTTTTAGCTACCTTTTGAGAGATAGTGTTTAAGTAAGTAAGTAAGTATGTAGGTATATTCTTTATGACTAACTGCATTATCACACTTTGGTTTACAAACAGTTAAACATAGCTCTCTTATAACAAACTCTTTATGCAACAATTTGTCTGCCCTGGGCAGTGGGCACTAAATGTTCATTTCAAATTAAGAATTGATTGAGATAAGCGCCTAAGATTTTGAAGTTGCTTGAGAAATACAAATATCACTAATGGTCAGTTGATTTTCTAGTGATGGGGTTGCTTTTGGATGGGAACAAATAATAATAATAATATATAATTCGCCTAAATGAAGCGATAGTTTACTGGCACAGAACCAGTCAGCGATCTAAGCAAGTTCCTTCATTAAAGAAATTTATGGCATTGTATGAATTACTAGCAACAAAAATATTTGTGTCATCAGCAAATAATGTGAATGGTAGCAAGGTTGAAATATTTGCAGATTTTTTATATATATATATATTTATATATATATATAATTATATATATATAAAGTAGTGGTTCAAGGATGTATCCTGGGATTTTCCACATTTAATTAACCTGAGCAATGAATGAGCGCCATTACAGGAAACCTATCACTTACGATTTTCAAAATGGTTTTAAACCATTTTAGTGCAGTACCACGATTGTCACATACTTCTATATTTTCAAGTTATTTAAATAGTATACCTTAATCCACCATATCAAAAGCTTTGGAAAGATCAATAAATACTCCTATAGACAAATCATTATGATCAATAATTGCAGATATGTTATCCTGTATGCAATAGTGACATAGTAGTAGAATGTCTAGGTTGAAGGCCATTCTGGGATTTGTAACGAATATTGTTTCAATATGTAGTAATTTAAACTAGTGTGTACATTATTTTTCATATATTTTTATATATTGATATCTTATTATATTTGTATACATTATACTTTATACAGTACATTCAAGTGGCGTATATTAAACATATACCTATTTCTGACATTATTGTTGTTTGATGTTTGATAAAAAGTCAAAGGCAAAGTCCTTGTTGTTTAATTTTTCTTGATTTTGATTTTAATTACTTTTGTTGCTATTCTTGTACTAACAAGAATTGTTGTTGAAATTGGATTTAATTGAAGTGTCGTTAAATGGTTATTGTTGTAGTTATTTAATGGAATTTCTATAAGAGAATTTTATTCTATTTTAAATTTTTTTGGTTTCAGGAATGTTTCATTGTTTAATTATTTGTTGACTTTCCTTTTGGTTCATTTTCTTGGTTTAGCTGCTGAGGGATTTGCAGTTTAGAAAATACTAGTGTTTAATGGTGTGCAAGTTATCAGAAGCTCCTTGGGTGGTAAATGTGGCCCATTTAGTCTACTAGACTTTGACCATATCGAAAAATTGTGTTGCATCAAATGAACTTGTGCACAGTTTTGAATTAGCAAAGCAGACCACACAAGAAAGGCATGGATGTATTCCTGATTAATATCTGGTGGCTATCAACTTTTGGACTACCCTTACACTGAAAATTTGAAGTATCACCGTGAGACCTTTATCCTGCACTTGCTTCTTCTTGAACCTTACACCATCTTTTGCACTGAACAGTGAACAGTCAAGGTCTCACTAGTGAAGTGGACTAACTGACTTTGATAGCTGATCTGTCTGATGCACTAGACATTGCAATGGTAATATACATTTTTGGAAGAACTCTGTGTGATAAAGGTTTCTCCAACCACATGGCCTTTAAGGGGCCAAGGAATCTGACAGTTGTGTTGTTTTAATAATGTCCCAATTTTAGTTTTAGTTTTGGTTTTTTAGCCTCAATTTTAGTTTTATTTGTTTCTGAATATTAGTTTTAGTTTTCATTCTGGTTTTTGAGGATGAAATTTTGTTTTAGTTTTAGTAAGTAAATTTTCGTTTTAGTTTTAATTTCAGTAAGTCAATTTTCTTTTAAATGTTAGTTTTAGTAAGTCAATTTTCGTTTAACTTTTAGTCCGATAATTTCATTTGTAGGTTTAGGAAGTAATTGAACACAGCTTATAAACTAATAACTAACAGTCACTCTTCAATGCTTAATGTTTAAGTTCAACAGTACATCGTTCAGAGGATAGTAGTCCCCTACTAATAAATAAATATATGACAAGTTTTGCTTCATTAGCACTTTTCTTCAGAGTTTTAGAGAGTTTAACAGAGAGCACAGCCTTTGTCTGGTTCCAGCCCTACTTGTCATCTAGTCTCTAGATGTCTTTCTGCCACAGCCTGCATGCAGCCATTGCTCACAACCCTTCCGCTGTCTTGTGGTGTCTCTCAAGGCTCTGTCCTGGGTCCAATCTTCCTCATCCTATATATACCACACCTCTGAGCCATCTCATAAAACCCCTTCTGTTGACCACCACCTCTATGCTTATGACACTCAACTTTACATCTCCTTCCCAGGCTGCTTTTCCACCTCCATTGCACAATTGCTCGATGTTATCAACAAAATATCTTCAGATGTATGTCTTCCAACCTCTTCTCCTTGATCCTTTTCAAAACAGAATTCATCGTTCTTGACTCCTCCGATCAAATCAAGAAAATACGTGATCTTTCCATACATCTATCCACTGACTCATCGTTTCTCGCCTTCACCTCAAATTCTCCCATTCGCAAGCTTGGTGTTATTTATGACAAAATTTTTTTCTTCTCAAACCACATCTCGCCCACCTGCTTCATACACATTAATGACCTTTGCCGCATCGGACACATGCTTGCGCCGTTCCTCTATTGCCTTGTTTATTAATTTACGGGTCCTTCAAGGTAGAATTAAGTAAGTACAGAAAATTTGCAAGGAGAAAATTATTTATCATAATTATAGAAAATGGTTTCGATAAACCAAATATTGTTTTGATTTTCGTCTTATCTATGTTCGTTTCGTTTCATTTATGATTGTTGCATTTTTCGTTTTCGCTTTAGTTTTCATTGAGTTCTTTGAACTCTAGCGACCGTTATGATGAATCTTCTCCATTTCTTTCTTTCTGATGTCTTTTTTCTTTCATTGCCCTTGTTTTCTCCTTCCCTCTCCACATGGCCAACATCATTTCCTTTTCCAATCCATCTGATCTCATAACATGTCCAAAGAACCTCAGCTTTGTTCTTAGCACTATTTGTTGTAACGGCTCATCCTTCTCGATTCCAATCGCCATGCGTAGAAATTCATTAGTTCTTTTCTCTGTCCATGATATTCTCAGCACCTTCCACATATCACATGCGTTAGTCTTTTTTCCCCTTTTCTTAGTCATTGTCCACACCTCACTGCCAAATATTACTGTTTGTATGATCAAGGCTGTCACCAATCTTTTGTCGTGCCTATGCTCACGTGTTTGCCCTTCCATACTTTTTCCAAACCATTCATTGCAGCTTTTCCCATCTGCGTATCTCAAATTAATTCAGTGTTCGTCCCGCTATCTGGGAAAGACACACAGAGTTGTAGCCTTTAGATGTAGGGATTGTAGGCATATGAATATGCAGCGAATCATATGCGTTACTGCGTACATGTTGAATCAAACATAGCCTGCAAGTCGGTACGATCTCCATCCGGCCAGGTCACTCAATTGGCCTTGGTCTCCCTATACAGACCTGGTCAGCTGCCTTGCTTGGAGTGCTGATGGTGTCTCTACCCTCTCCTTTCTGTATAGGAGGCGCTGTTAGGAGGGGGCTCCTAATGCAATCTGCCTCATCTATGGATCTATAATTCATCTCAACATGCGTGGGGTTTCGTATAGTAAAGGATGCTAAAAGCGCTTCTCTTGACCCTAGAAAGCCCAAGGTCGCTCGCAATGAATAACCATTGAAGATAATCAAAATGTCGCCATCTTACATACCTGCCTATGCTATGGGTGGTGCTGATGTAGAGCATTCAATGTCTATGTTTTAAAGTAGGCCTAGGCACACTATGGGGTGCCGAATAGGAAATAAGCAGCATAACAAATAGGAAATAAAACGTTAAATAACTAGAAAATGCGGCACAACAAATCCGAAATAAATAAAAATAATATCACGTTTAAGCTGCCTTCGATTGCCTTCGACAATCGGTGGGCTCATTGCGTATGACAATTTGCGCCAACTGGAAAGTAATGTTTAATTTGACCAATCAGTGTCTTTCGATTTAAAGTGCATTTGATGCGTAACGGTGCGCCATACTTGAGCCTACGGCTCGCACACGCGCAGGCTCCGCCAATCACTAGGCTCCGCTCAGTGCTAGATGGGTAGACTCCGCCCAGTGTTAGTCAGTCAGTCACCCACGGCTATTATATATGGATATATATAATTGTTGTCGTTTCATGGACGCACATTGTAAACTGCAAATGGTGTGTAGCAAGGCTTTGGACTACCTATCAGTATGCCACTATGTTTCTATAGTATGCACTATGCAGGGATTAGATTAAGAAGTACTGTTCTTTATCCTCTGGTTATTTGAAAGCTTTTATCTTTCAGATCGGGAAGGACTGGTGAATTCTAAAGCTGTCTATAAGCTCCAGGGTCTTTATCTCCAGGCGCTCTACATCTATATGCAAAAGTCACGGCCTGGTTAGTAGTATTATTTTTTATTTGCTTCTGTTGCCTAAGGGTTAGGGCAGGCATCAATCTGACTATGCTGCACTGCCTTACTTATGACCTTTCTGTTGTTTTTGGTTTTAGAATCGTAACTGTTTCCATGTGGTCCTGAAATCAGAACAGTTACTCTTTTATTTGAAGTAGTCTGTTTAAGTTGTGTCCTTAAGCTTATAATAATTAGCTGGTCCCTTCGATTAGAATACTGTTGAACCTTGGTAACAACATAAGAACAATATCACTCCTTCTGCCGTGACTTTCTAGTTGTTTCTTCCGCTTTGGCCTCAAAGTTAGAATATGAAGCACCAGATCAGTACTTGCTATCTACTGGCTCAGTTAGTTACATCAGTAAGAGCACTGGCACGTAAGCGTGTACATCTGTTGTTGCAGACCGCGGATCGCCTCTTGATTCTGGCAGACATTCTGAGATTTAAATCTCAGGCCAGCTCAGATGGGACAGGGTGGCACAGTGGATGTTTTGTGCCTTGTGATACGAAGGGTCGCAGGTTCGAATCCCACATGGGCTTTTATGTTGCGACCTTAGATAAGTTGCTTAGTGCTTACCCATAATTGTCCGTGAGGAATTCAACGGGAAAGCACCTCACTCATCTCATCCCCAGGTGGCATAAGAAATAGAACCTGCCTTTGGACAGAGAACTCATCGTCACTATTTTCTTAAGTACACAATTCATCCACTCTGGGTTGGTCAGCCGTTGATCCTTCCTTCTGTTGTAGGGCTACTGCTGATCCGCTTCTTTGCTCCACTTCTATCACTTGAGTTGAAGTACATCTTTTCACAAATCTTCTCTGTTATGACCTTCCTTAAAATTCCTGCTGCATTTTCCCCTTAAACTTAAGGACTGTATTTCGGAAGACGTGGTTTAATAGCAGGTTTCTCAGGCATTTAAAACTCTGCCTCTTTGGTTCCAACTCTGGTTTCTTGGGCTAACCTCAAGAGGATGGCAGCAGTATGGAAAGTCTTAGAAATGTCACTTTCGTACTTGTATCTTCCAATGATAAGTAAGTACAATTCGTACATATTTATTTCATTTATAGTCAAGTTCACTGAGTGATGCCAGTGGATCAGAAACCTCTCAGCTTCTCTCTGCTGTGACACAAATTTAAACCTCCAACCTCAATGTATTGATGATCTGATACAACTTTGATTAATGCACTAGATGAAATTGTTCTTTTTTTTACCAAAGAAAGTACCACTTTCCACAGTGTAAATTTGTACACAGTGCAAGACACTGCAAGCCCATACAGTGTAAGTTGATACACTGTGTGCACTCATACAATGTAAGCTGGTACACAGTGTGAACTGGTACATGCTGTGGTAAAAATTAGCTTAGGAGGCATGTAATGAATTGAACATATTTCTTGTCATAGCTTTCATAGTGAGAATTTCACTATTTCAGATTCCTATGAAGCAAGTTTTGATGAAACCATCGCGTCTCTTCCTCTGCTTGGTTGCATCAATGAAATTCATTCGCAGAAGATGAAGAACATGAAAATGTCTTCGCCAGACTTGAAACTCCCTGAGCTGCACAAGGAAGTCTTCGACGGTCCTGGTCCTTAGGACAGAAGAAGAGATCTCAGTCTTGCAGAAGATCTGTCCTCTAGATGACAACCCCTCAACCTTTGCCCTGCTACTCAGTTCAGACTGAGATCATCCGGTGGGCAGAGAGCGGACTTGGCCTTTTTAAGGAACTGGGGTTCAGTGGAGACTGGCTTTCATCTGGTGTCATTGCACAGAGTAATGCACACGCTATTGATAGGTATGACGCAGACATTTGGTCACTTTGTATGGATCACTTTCATGTCTTCACAGTTTCAATATCTTCTTCTGCTCCATCGTTTGACAAGCGTGTTGCAGTCTTCTATGTAAACTTGTACTTGCTGTGGTAAAAGTTTGTCTTCTTGAATGTCGATCATGTAACATTTGCACTAGTTATTTGAACACAAGTATGTTCAGCAGGTGAACTACTGAGTTTACCTTTTGCAGTTGAATGTGAATGTTTCTGGTGGTTGAGTATTACTTGTTGTTGTTTTGAGTACCTAAACGTTGAAGAAGTTTCCTATTTTGCATAACGAGTTGGATACCATTCTCAGTCTAACAAATCTCTGATCTCTACAGTTAAGTCAACATTTCCTGTTGCGACCATAATTATTTTTATTCTTACTACTCAGAATACTCAGAAAACAAGTTTTTAATATGGTTTGTAGATAATTTGGCTTAGATTGTATTCTTAATTGTTTGCCTTTGTACTGCCATAATCCTTATTCAAATATCAGTGACTCAGGTCTCGGCAAGTTAGGAATTATAATTATAACGATATCTGCTAGCAGCAGTAGCATTAAGTAATAGCATTTGTACGGTAATAGTAATTGTAATTTCTGTGACAATAGTAAAATTATAACTGGAACTTGAAGGCTTATTTGTACGAAGACTTGGATACCTTATGTTATCATAACATTGGTATTTTGGTACGATTTGAGCCACTTGGCATTGTTAGCAAGATACTTAAGAGAATAAAAGTTAATAGGCCTACTTTATTTTAAATTAGCGAAATTAGTGATATTTTCAAACTCTTAGAAATGTCTAAGAAATTAAGTGTTGTCTTCAAGTTATAGTTATATTTACACAGTAATAATATCGATAACAAAAAGTAAAGTGATTTATATAGCTACTTAGCACAGGCAAAGTCTAATAAAAGGGCACTATACATCAGCTCAATGGTCAAAAACAGTCGTCTAATATCTTAACTCAAGGAGAGTTGTTGGGAAACCAATACACCTCATTTAAAAATGTTTTAAAGACTTACAATCTTATCCCTAGAACATATTGATAATATGATTAATATTTCCCAGGGATTAGTATTACTGTTATTGTAAGATCAAATAGATGATGCAAGATAAAGTTTTTGATCATATTTGCCACAATAGTTTGATTTTAATGATGTTCATTCAATGTTGATATTGATATTATTATGAACTTGTTGTTATCTTAAGTTACAGTGGTATTACTTACGGATAGTTACAACTCTGTGTGTTGTGTTATGTGATATTGGAACTATTATGGTATTGGTCATAGAATGTTGCATTTGAAACGTCTTGCATTACTTCGTGAATATGCATTTTACACAGCAAAGAAATTGAATTTTTGCTGAGGCTTCTCTGTTTGAGCAACATGTGTTGTGTTTTTATAAGGACTTTGGGCCGTCCTCAGCAAAAGTTATGTATAGGTGAATGCATTCATAACTTATAAATAATTGCCTCTGAGAATTCGATATGAGTGAAAGCAATTTTTAATCTTGTGTATAGTAACTTAACGAGTGCACAAATTCTGACCTACTAAGGCTTTGGTTTAGTTGCTTCTCCGGACAGAAATTGATAGCAGAAACATTTCTTCTCTGACAGTACCTGTGGCTTTGACATAAAATCTTAAGAAATAGTCTATATGAAACCTCGGTTATGAACCAATGTGGATATGGCATGAAATGAAAGACATCCAGGCCAAGTTAAAGAACTGAATCATACCCATCTCTGGCAGAGTTATGGAAGACTGTGATTATTACATATGTGCATTTGTCATTTTCTTTGGCAACTTGTTTGAAACACATTGAAAGATGGGTCATAATAATCATAATAGTAACTACAACAACGATGGGAGCACACAGTTTGACCAGGTCTTCATATACTGTACATTGATAGTGTGGAATTGTTTGGAAGTTGTTTATTTTGTTTTTAGTTTAGCACTGTGAACATTACCATTGGTAATCTGTTTATTTTTTTATATCTGAAAACCAGACTCAGTCCTGTTTCTTGCCATGTTGTGATGCTGTGCTGTGAGTTTTCTGTTATTCTGCAGTGAGTTGATACGTACACAGTACACAGTTACAAACACTTTTATTTACTGCTTTAATCATTGCAAGCAAGATTATAGAATGTTATGTTTTTGCAGTCCCTCAAATTATTGGGTAAATTAGTGAACTTGTGTCTTTTGCATGGCATGCATAATACATTGCATATGTTTTATTCTCTAGTTTGTTCTTGCTGATCGAGCTGGTGATGAACTTACTGAAATTGCATTGCATGGAGTTATTTCCGATCTTGTTCTTGTTTTGGTCAAACATTGAAGGAATGTTTCCTGTGTAAATATTGTTTTATTCAGCTGTTTGCTTTGTGACAAATCATCTCTCCAGCTGCAGAATCTTCTACAAGTTTTGTATGTCTTTGAGAATATAATGTGCCAGGGTGGTATATTGGTTTCATTCTGCTTGGCTCAAAATATCTATCTCATAATAGCCATAATGACATGGGAAAAGGACGACGCTAAGCCAAGTACACAGGTACTTGGCTTAATGTTGGCTCATTTGCAGGTATAATAGCCATTAGCCCATAATAACTAATAATTAGTAGGCCTAATTAGCATCAAGCCAAACTTACTGAGATGTCCGTCATGAACATCTATCACAAATCAGTGGCCTTAACTTCTTGCCGGAAGACAATCTCTTGTGGATTAGGTCAAGGTGAACATCTGAGCACAGTCTTCGTTTGGCTCGTTTGGCTGCCAATTTACAACCAATCCATTTCTCTTGCCTGAATGTTTTTGTTTCATTGTATGGCGAACTAGACAATCAAGTTATCTTTTGGTCAGCTGCAAAGAACGGCATTTATTGCTGCTCTGGCCTATGACTGAAATGATTCTAAAATGAAAACTTAGACTGTGCAGACTGAGCGTGTGTCTGCTTTCTTCTTGACTTCCATGAGAAGATATTGGTCAAAGGTTTCATTTTTATTGAGAACGCATATTCTGCGAAAGCTCATTCTCTAAGTATTTGACGCTGTGGCAAAGATGGAGGATCGAAGAACTTTTTCTTCTGTTTTATTGCCAAAAAGTTTCGAAATGTTCTTAATGTAATAACTTTCTATTCAGACTGATTGAATTTGTATCCGTAATTATGTGGTAGTTTCTAATTATGTTAGATATTGAATGTAATTCATGAGTTGTCAGTTAATGCTTATGTTAATGTATGGTCATCAAGAAACATAGTTTATCATTTTAGTAAGTAGTTGATTATTTCTTGTATTTACATCAGTTGTTCCTATTTAGCAGTGTCTAATGCCATCATTGTTTTTGTTAACAGAATATCTTTCATATTGCTATAGTTGGGGGAGTCCCTCACAACACTTTGTTGCAAACAGAGTAGTTGGAAATTTCGAGATGTCGTGTATGATATAAATATGAGCATTTGGTAATTCCCAATGGCTGTTCTCTAGCTACCTATATCTTTCATTTTCTGGGATAGAATGAAGTATCGCAATAGTGGTTATTCTAATTTGCAGTTTGTGTGTGAGTTGCAGTATTTGCCAAAATTTCTATTACTTTGATGTAAGTCCGAATGAATTTAACCCTTGAGCTTTTTTATTGTGAGGACTTCTAATGTCAATGGTGAATCAATGAATGGTTGCTTTGGAATAATTTAGTATAGTGAGGAAATTGAAAGTCTTGAATTGTTCACAGCATCTCCATCAGTGCAGCAAAGGCCGAGCAATTCAGTTTCCCATTTTAACCACTGTACAGGTTGCTTGAAACCCATGGCAACTCATTTGAAACTCTTGAGACTGTTTTGTTTTTGTTCATTGGCAACAATGTGAGTTATTGTAACTAGAATGGTATCTTGTATCTTCCAATGATAAGTAAGTACAATTCGTACATATTTATTTCATTTCATAGTCAAGTTCACTGAGCGATGCCAGTGGATCAGAAACCTCTCTGCTGTGACACAAATTTAAACCTCCAACCTCAATGTATTGACGATCTGATACAACTTTAATTAATGCACTAGATGATATTGTTCTTTTTTTTACCAAAGCAAGTACCACTTTGCACAGTGTAAATTTGTACACAGTGTAAGCTCATACATTGTAAGCTGATACACTACGTAAAGAAGTGCAGAACAAAGTGTCTTGTAGCCTTATGTTAATTTACACAAAAGTGTAGTTATCTGTTATTTCAAAAGAACAGAAAAATTATGATGTTGACTCCAATGTTTACCTGACTCTGTTTGCCAGCAAAAACCTTCCAGTCAGCATGAATGACAAGGTCCCTAAGGATGAACTTACGATTGTGATGCATTTAGATATGTTTATAGGTTGTTGATTTAGTGGCTAGTCAACTGCTATATAATATAACCCGCTGTACAATAGGGAATTCTTTAAACTGGTGTGTACCAGCATTTGTAACAAATTTCTATTGCATTGTTTCTATTTTAAGGAGAGAGTTGATACTCGTTAGTTAGCTGTTGAGTAATTCTGGTCTGCACTTGACCTATTGGCTGTTGTGTATCTTCCTATAGACTGAAATTCATCCATCGCTGAAGCAGTTAGACTGCAGCTCCTCCTTTACACATTCGGTTGAGTTATTCTGAATGCTATTGATTACTCACCATCAGTGGCAAAAAAAGCAGTTGTCTGTGCTTCAGTTGATTATCATTTAATCGTTAATTAAACATTGTGCAAAACGAGTGCTGCTCACTAGTAGGTATCGGATGTAGTGGCATAGTTGTCTGTTGCATTTTTTACAGCAACTTCTGGGGATTAAAACTTTGCAGCTTTTGTGACTTGATGCCCAAAAGCAGAGATGAAGTTCTTGATTGTCACCATTTCGTAATGTTGACTCTAAGATTCTTGAAAACAAATAAAGCAGTCCTTTGCCGATTCTGTTACTTAGTATATGACAACAACCAAAAGAAACACATGCAGAGAAAGGGACAATTCAGCAGATTAAGAAAGACAGGAAGTGGAACAGCCTTAATGTTTTCAATATATCAACCATGCTGTATGGAAAACTTTTCGTTAGGTTATGTTGAAGGGGTAAATCTACTATTTTGAGACTTAAGGGTAAATGTCTATGTATATTTTGTACTAAGTTTGAGGGTAAATTTGGATTCTTGCATAGCTTTGATTTTAAATGTTTTGTAAATGTTACTAAAATTATGTATTACATGTATATATAATATATTTACATTTATTTATGTGTTTCTGTATACACAATGTGCCGTTTAAGTATTTCACTATGAAACTTCATTTTTTGGAGCCAATGATGGGCTAGTACGACTGGCGTCATTTGCAGTCAGTAGTTTCAGCTGTATGCTGTGAACTTGTCATCGTGTGTCACATTGTATGTGTCACAGTGTGCTATGTGCTACATTTCAGAAAGCAACAACTTTTGAGAGGTGAATGTGCTCGAGTGAGTACAGGAGGTCGAAGGAAAATGAGTGGCAAATATTGAACAGTTAAGGATTTTCACCTAGATTCTTGCTGAGCTCATCCGTTTGTGCGCAACAAATGAGGCTGTTTGAATGAGAGCTGTCTTGAATACAAGTGCTCTGTATTAGCTGAACTGTTGTTGCCATGTGTGTGGTATAGAGATTAGTCTCTTTTCTCAGAATCTCAATTTTTAAATCTAATAATTTTCAATTTATAAGTATTCATATACAATAGTCTCATCTAACTTTCGGAATAGTTTTGTTCTTTCTATTTTTGTGGTATAGAGATTTTCCAAAAAGCTAAGCACAATGTGAAATATTCTGTGCAGGTATTTGAGTAACATATGACTAGAATGTTGTATAAAATGTTTAGTTTAAATATTCATTTGAAAGTAAGGCCTGCGCCTCGACAACATGTCATCTATCTGGTAAAGCTGTAGTATGTTGAATCGTTGACTGCTTTTAGCATTTGAAAATGCAAATTTTGATTAATAAGTCTAATGACTCTTAAATGTACTGACTGATTTTTTTATTGTTTTCAAGTATTAATATTGGAGAATGAGCATTTGTTACTTAAGTGAAGCTGCTGTCAGTTTGCCTGCTTTTCAAATGATCCTGCTAAAATGCTGAAATCCAAGAACATTTATACAGTGTAGTCAGTTAATTAGCTTTTCATTAATTTCATATGTTTTGATGTCTGATGTAGCATCAGTGACTGCACCAGAAGTGCCTTTGCATGCAACTGACCACAATTAATTTTACAGCATTCGTGGTCATGTATTGCACTCTTTGCGGGGCCGATAGTCTAGGAATTCTATTGGAGTTTATGCCTGCTCCATTCAGTTGCAATTGGAAATTTGCCATGCTTAGGATCACATTTTCATCTTATGCATTTTCTTCAGATGCATTCCAAACATGACATTATTAAGTCATGATCGAGCAGAATGATTAAAGCGACTGAGTAACAGGCAAAGTCAAGTCGAGACATCATGGCAACCTACTGATTCCACAATGAAGGGCATCCATGGTCAAACTTCTGTGGAAGTTAATGCTGACGAACAGCTAGGTGATCATTACAGTGGCTCAGTACAGAAGCTCAGATAAGTTGCGTAATAAGGCGGTGCAACAAGCAGCTACACATGGCTGCTTTATGATAGTAGACAAAACATGTCTCTGTAATTATCTTCATTGTAACAATTTAGGAAATGTGTTCCATCTACTTAAAACACGTTTGTTCAGTGAATCCGAGGTAGCCGTTCTGAAGCACCCTTAATTGTGACTTATTGTAGGGCATCGTACATTGCACATATATATTATTTTGCAAGGGCAACCAGTACGTTTGTAGTTTTCCGTAATAATGAAGATGTACAAACTTAGATATATTGCAAAATTTAGAAATCCACTGATATATGCATGGTGAAAATGAACATCAAACTGTTGGTGGTATCATTAAATTCCAATTTTAAAACACTTTTTCACACAATTTCAGTGTGCAATTCTTGGTAGTGGACTTCATGATCATAAGAGTCGTTTTGTCTTTGGTCATTCGCTTGATGTTGACAGTTCAAAGTGATTGAACATATTTTTCCTGTAATGTCTGATAATTTTATTGAACTTTTGCATGTTGTGCAGACATCTGGTTTTGCTGCCATGTAGACGCAAATGACCAGAGTGTATTAGAGCCGGTCTTCTCTTTCCCATTCTCTTCTTCACTTCTGTGTTGTTGTTGTTGTTGTTGTTGTTTATGTGAAGTGTCGTCGTCTGCTTTTTGCAGGAGTCTTGTTGACAGTGCCGTCGTGTCGCTTTTCTTGCCACATTGTTTGTGTGATCTTGAAAATATTTTTGCTGATTTTCATCCGTGTGATAATTGTTGCCAAACTCGTTTGATCTGGTTGACAAATAAGTGCTTTATGATGTCATATTGATATTATTTTAGTACCTTAAGGTTATTTTTTTAATATTAGGCTATTTCATGTATGCAGACATATATATATATATATATACCTACTTGTGTAAATGGCCGCATCTGAAACTAGATAAAAAGCAGCGAAGAAGATGTCTTAAGCACGAAAGATCCATTTCCTTGATTGTAGTAAGTGTTTTATACCAGTTAGATATGATCGCTACAGAAACTAGGTATTTTGGATTGACTTAGAAGCTGAAGAGAGAAGTGCAGATGACATTGTTTCTAAAAATTCTGCTAGCATCTTGAAAGCACCTTTAAAATCAACTGTGCTGCTGGCTGTGATGTCTGAACTGAAGGATAGAATCTGAAGACTAAAAACTCCTTCAGTCTTCATACAAGACAGGTGAAAGGAAGCAACTCGGCTAAGAAATTAGCTGTGTTAAATGTTGTTATGCAAAAGTTTACACTAGACATATGGGCAAAGCTGAAGTTTGTTTCAGATATGTTAACACTGAATATTCGTTCATTTTAAAATATTCAAATTGAGTTAGTTGCACTTAGATCAGCTAAGTAATCAAACATTGGAGACCCATAACAGTTGTCTTCTCCCTATAATAAGACTTGAGATTTTATAGCACTTTGAATCTTTTATTAATATACCGGATGCCAGCAAGAATTACTGAAATAAAGTAGCTTGTGTATTAATGGTGACTTTCCGTAATTGTTGAATTTTCATTTTTGCTTTGTTATTTTTTAAATGCGTTTGCTGTCAGAGTAGAGATTTCACGTGGCATTTTCAACCGATGTACAGCCTTTGTGCTTTTCTGTTGTGTGCTGCTAATCGATTACCGGTAGTTAAGGAATTCTAAAATTGTTTCAATTGGAGATCTTAATAAAGAAGCTGAAATGCTATTACTTTGAATTGTATAAGCTTTCTTATTGATTAAACACAAATGATGGAAGGCAAAATGAATGCATTTTACCCTTTAACATGGCTTGTGACAGTTGGATTGTTGCAATGCTATGTGCAAATTACTTTTATTACTTACTGTTTAGTTAAGTTGATTATTACATAAATGTTTAATTAGTTAGTGATTCAAACGGTTCTTTTGTAAAGTCCAGCCCTTAAAATATAGGGAAAATTCATCTGATTTGAAACAAAACGAACAAACGATGAACATTTCAATGAAACATCTTCTGTGCTGTGTTGTTAATTGTTTTAATTTTCTTACGGTGAATATTGCATAGATTTGTAAATTTCATTATGTATTGATGGCCTGTTATTCAAATATTCTGCTCTTTGGGTGTTTTTGCCTCTTGTCACTGACATAGAACAAGCAAGCATAACAGATGTTCGTGCTGAGTTCTGTGTGGACTCCACTCGGTCATCTTGGCTGTTGTTGAATAATGTTTTCGGAACAATTTTTATCACTAAGAAATTACGTGCGATGAAGGTTCCACTCTGGTTACATGTCTTATTTGATGTTATTTTCTGTTCCGTTTTGTGCTTTTGTCCATTCACTAACACATCTATGGTGTATTAAACTACGCGCTGTGTCAGTTTGAACGTTGTTGCTTTTAAAAGTGGTTGCTGGTAATTTTAAGCATTTGAGTATTCGTTTGCCAAATGTTGCTTCTGCTTGTGTAAAAACGTCGACGCTTACAGTTTCCAGTGCGTTTAATTCATCACTCTTTGAGGTGGAACAAATATAAAGACATTGTTATAATATGGGTTGTGTTGGTCTTCTCTTTGGTGTCTGGAGTAAGAAGTTTCTCCTGCAATGCACGAATACTAATATTTCTGCTCCATACATCGGTAGAGTGACTGTGTGACAAATGACAATGCAAGACTATAAGGTACATAATTATATCTGGACGATTTCTTTAAAATTACTTGTGTTCTAATTCTTATTTGACATTGAACTGTCAAGAGGGAGGTGGTTGATATTATTAATAGTATAATACAATATCATAATAAGTACTTATAATAAGCCTATGGCAGAAGAAACATATTAGCAAGGTCATCGTTGATTTTCTACTGATGAATTTTAGTTATAATAGAGAAGAACATAAGCATTTGAAATTTGAATAACAAGCAAGCAAAACACATGGAACTGATCATTTTCGAAGGTAATTTCATTAAGAACATAAGGAAATGAGCCAAAACTGAGTCTGTCACTACACAGAACAAGAACAACCATAGGCTAATTTATGAAGCGTCTTAAATGTTGAAAAGATTTGCGAATTGCATCATTAAATGTCCAAACATAGCTGATATTGTATTACTCCTAATGCATGAATCAGTAGCTTCAAACAAATGTCCAATAATCCAAGCCAAGTTTATCCTGCAATGCACGAATACTAATATTCTTCTGCTCAGAACAGTCATTCATCTTACAAGCCACACATTTGCCATGTTGCAAGACAAAATTGGTAATAAGCCAGCATGACAAGAATATCTGCGTCCTCTGCTATGACGGTAACAGCATGTTGCTGTCATAGAAGCAATTTGAACAATTAATGTCAATATCTGCATCGCCATCTGCTTGAAAAGAAAAGAAGCCTTGCTCACTCAAATGATGATTTCTTATTGTGCTTGTTAGTCAGAAATGTCTGCTGCTCAAAAATGACTGCTGTGTTTTCGTTGGAAACAAAATCTGGTGCAACTGCTTTGACTGACGCTTGTGTTCATGGTCCTTTTGTAGATGGTCCATTGGCATATCCATCGAAAATAATCACAGAAAGCCTACCCCTACTGTTCACATATGGGCTGTATTGTCGAAATACTTCATCATATGGGTTTCTCTGCCACCTTACTTTACGCAGTAAATAGCCACCATCGATGGCAAAATTAAAAAATTTGGGCATTTCTGAACATGGCAGAGCACTAGTAAGTACTGTGCTATGCTAAAGCTAATTTGACAGTTTTTGTCATGTATCCATCTGTCTTTGAATAAAGCTGTAGGTACAGGTGCTAGTTCATACTGAAAGCATAATATTGAAATGTCACGAGTCCTTTCAGCTAACACAATGAGACGATGAAACGAAGGATTTGAATCAACGTTTAGAGCTCTTTGCCAACTGCATTCGGGAAGTGAAAATGTATCATTGGTATGCAAATGGTCGAGATTCTTTGGCAGATCTTTTGAGTTTCTCTGTAATTGGATCACTCCGATTTTAACATGTTCATGATTAGCAGAGATGGTATTAATGATATTGATGAAACAGATTGATGCACAGAAGCACACTCATGTTCACCCTAATGACCAAACACTCTTGGTAATACCACAACTTCTTGTCAGACCGCCTCGACCTTTCAAAGTCCTCATAAGTGTTTGCTCAATCACTAGGTCACTGGACAAACCTGCCCAAAATCTATCAGAACGACCGATTACATGAAAGCCTTCTTTAAGTAAGTAAGTAAGTAATCTTTTAATAGCACGAGACAGAACACTCATACTTTACAAGACCTGCAAGTAACAACAAAAACAGTACAATACATGCAGTTAGTTAGCCAAAAGAGTCAAATGTCAATCAACAACAAACCTAATCTTAAACCCTAAGAGGAACCAAGACTAATGTTAGACAAATCTTTGAACTTGTGTAGAGATCTAGTGACAAAAGACTTCTTATGCATCAACGTGTTAAAACACGACAATTCAAATGAATGTCCCCTATCTCTTAGGTTAAACTTATGCAAGTGCTTAGCAGGCAGAAGCTAATGGAGACCATGATAAGGAGACTGAATGCTCTCAAAAAACTTCAGTTCAATTTTATCACTAATCATTTCCAAGGTAAATTTATCGATCACTTAGAAGGTTACTGCACCAGGCTCTGCGTA
>JAQFXW010000118.1:0-24384 GCA_034693945.1 Dendrobaena attemsi | reverse complement strand
CACACACACACACACAGGAATGTAGGTATTTTGCTGATATGTGTCATCATGCTCGTTTTGTGCCTGTCAGCAAGTATATCATTAATTAATTCAACTGCCAACTGGGATATTGTCTTATACAGTATTATGTTATGATATCCCTGGTTTTTACGTACTTTATTTTATAATTAATGCTCCAGTGTACTAACTTCCAGTACGCCTACATATGATAAAGTTCATACTATCAGCCTTTGACTTATCAGATTTAAGCAACACCATGAGAAAGAATTAAGGAATGCGTTATTAAACTCTTACAACTTTTCTATAGTCAAATTGCTGACCCATTGGTTCATCTTAGGAAACTTATAGGCCTGCATCTTTCAGTAACGATGGCCATTATTACTTTAACGATGAAAGCCGAGGTTAACATGCATTGTGCTTCCAGCATCCTATAGATAGATGCCATATGGTGTTGTGTGCTGTTTATGGCAGTCTTTACTGCACATTAACTAAATTGGAAGCTGGTAGATGAATGGTTGTGCCTCTACGTAAGTTGTTAATGGGACCCTATACAAATTCTTGAAATGAATGAATGAATTAAATATGGATATGGTTCTTCTAAAATAACGTTGAGTTTAAGGCAAATAGTGAGCCTGATGTGCAGTTGAGTATGTAAATGCTGTGTACACACCATTAGCCAGGAAAAGATTGGATAGTGTAGTAGGCCTACTGTAGTCACGCAGACGATAAGCAGCAGGAGGTGAAGTGAGATGGATTCTAAAAGCTGTTTAGCTTTGAGGTATGAGAAGAATCTGCAAGGCTACTGAACCGACAAATAATTCTAGTTCAATCGATCAATCAATATTCGTTTATGGATAATATTCAAGCAGACAGAAAGCAACTTGTCACATAGGCCCTATCCATAAAGAAAAGAAAATATTTACCTATGCAAGGATTTTGGTACACCAAACATGCTAGTTTTTTTTACACAAAGTTACATCATTTAGGAGTGCTTGGAAAGTACAATTTTTAATCAATTATTGCTTGGTATAAGAATATCTTCTAATAGCATGAATGATTCAGGTATAACCTCATGAGTGAATGAACTCCCTCTTGCTGATAAAAACTTCCCTCTAACTGGAAAGCGTCTCTGACTTGGATCTTCTAACATTGCCTTCAACGCAGAAATTGCACCCCATTATATAGGCCTACATAGCACTGTACTACTGTAAAACTGAGATTACAGAAGAAGAAACTCTTATTAGTGCTCAGGTAACGTTGCCATTCATACATATTCAAATGCATAATGTTGCTGAAGGGAAATTGCATCCCATAGGCCTACATAGCAGTAGTGTAAAACTGAGATTACAGAAGAAGAAACTCTTATTAGTACTCATATAACTTTGCTATTCATGACTTAATTTAAATGCATAATGTTGCTGAAGGGAGGCTGCAATGCGTTCGTGTTTCCAATCATTCGACCTGGATCACAGCGGATCAATCGATCGAAAGGAGCTGCAAGCTGTCTTCGCTGAGTTGGGTCGGGACCTTTCGGAGGAAGAAGTGACCAGGATGATCGCCATCAGTGACAAGGATAGCTCCGAAACGCTCGACTACGAGGAGTTCATTGCCAAGGTCTTCGGCAAATAGATGCCTTAATCGACTCCTGCCGTCGGGTGATTTGGTTAGAACTCGAGCATCTGCACCAGTGCTCCCACAGCTGGGGAAATCCCCGAGATCTTACAATTTTGGAGATGGATTGGGATGATTTACAACAATCTTCAAATTTTGTTTACTATGATGTAGTACAGACTATACAGTAATAGATACTCTCTCTCACCTACGGAGCTGTTTTGGGTCCAGCTCTTGCTACCTCTGGGACCTGATTCAGCGGCCTTTTTCGGCTGCTTCCGGTCGCCCTCTCCTTTTTCTAGGCCGTCATGACCTTCTAATGCATCATTCTCAAACTGCTACTGCTCAGTATTGCGCCCATGCATCTATTGGTCCTTGCTGTGGAATGACCTTCCTTCATTGGCTCGTTCTGCAATCTTAACTGGCAGCAACACTGCCTCTGCCCGCTATCTTAAAACTACTTTTCTCACATGGTTCAATGCACTGGGAGCACCTCTGATTCGGTCGCACTGAAAGAGGCGCTTTAGAAATCTATCGATACAATACAATAAATATGTAATGATAGCAGATAATGTTGTTTTCATTGTAACTTGGGATTTATGATGTTGAAATTTCTAAAAATTGTGAGTGGGACCACTAGTCTGTGCTTTCTTCAGTATTTGTACATGTTGTTGATACATCCAGTTAATGAGTTCTGAACTGCATAGAAGCTTCACTGTAGTTTGCTTTATTGAAGTTTTCTAGTTTAACATAGCTTTTCTAATAAAATCTTGCAAAGAAATGCCATCTGTTCAGCTGTTAGAAGTTCAGAGACCATCGTAACTGCTTTGCATGGACAAGGAATAAAATATTGTATGCATGAAACAAGTGTTCAGCCACAATGCCTTGATGAACATGGAAATGTAGGGTTCCACATCTCACCCATATTAGGCCTATAATGAAGAATTTATGACTTTCAGTGACTGAATATGTGTCGCGCTCAGTTTACTTTCAAAGCAGACTATTGACCTATACCAGAAGCACAGACTATTGACTTATACCAGAAGCAATTTGTATAGCGCCCCATTGAGATCCCTATTCAGAGGCGCTCCCGACCCAGGCCAAGCAGAAAAATTCAGTCTTCAGCAACTGGTGGAAGTGAGCACATGCACTGCCATGGAGCTGATGAATGGTGTCAGATGTTTGGATTAATGTTCCAAAATGCGGCTCCAAAAGATTAGCCAGAGAGTTTTCATTGGAAACTTCTCAAAGTTCCGTTCCACAATTCTGGTATTTGTGAGGTAAGGCATAAGTGTGTGTGCATAAGTCTAACAATAATGCTGTTTTTTAAAGCTTAGGCTCAAAGCTTAACCATGCACATTGCCCACTTAAGCTGCAGACACTTCGATAATTAGGCTATTATAGTAATTCAAATTTGCACAGCTCTTGAATTTGTTTTAAGCTGCAGACACTTCGATATAGGAATTCAAATTTGCACAGCTCTTGAATTTGTATATGACTGCCAAGTATGACACAGGCCATAGCAATTGGGGACATATCACTGCCATATGCTATGCATGTAGACATAATATAGGCACACTCAGTAGGCCTACTTATCACATTAGTACAGGACTGTATTATGGGCCTTGCTCATGCCTTTTGTTCTTTAGGTTGTTTTCAGCCAGCAAATGAATTAACCACTGTATATATACAGGGTGAACCAAAAAAAGTAACCCCTAAATTTTCCTAATGATTCCATCAAACATAGGAATATTCAAATACAATTTCACAGACTGAAAGGCAGTTCATATTTACATGTAACTGCTACATTTAACAAAAATATTTCAAACACAAGAATAGTTACTCAACTTTTAGTGACGTAACCCCCTGTTTTTGATGGTTCAAACATCCCCCTGCAGGATGTTTAAACAAATTATTTCCCATCGTGTTTTGCTAATATTTCAGTCAAACATAGGAGTTCTAAAATAAAATTGTACATTTCATACTGACGTAATACGTATATTAGCTAAATTCTACCAAAATATTTCAAACCGAACAAAACTTATTCAACTTTTAGTGACATCACCCATTGTATCATAGATTTTCTTGTACAGATACCCAGTTACCCACACAATGCTACATGTAAGCATCCTCCAATAGGTTACTCAAAATTAGGAACTGACGCTGTCAAGCATGATAAAATTTGACACCTCCAAGGGCTGGGTAGAACTGTTATAATGAGAACAGTTGCCCTAGATAGATGTGGGATGCAATTTTAGTATCGACATTCCATTGGACAGAGGGCGTTTCCCATGCTAATCCACTGATGCTGGCAAGTAGCCAAAACAATACCAATATCATTATGATACAACATGCCAAATGTTTTGCTTCAATGAAAATCCATGTAAGTGGCTGATCCAAGAAAATCACATAATGAGCCGCTTTAGCAGAATATATCATACGGATATTTAGGTCACGTTACTGAAGCACCAGTTTAGATAGGATATAATCACCTCCATCGCATAATGAGATTTAGGATGTCCCGAGAAAGTCAGTCATAAGATGAGCTGCAAATGTATTGAGAAACATGTCTCAATGAACAGTGAAACACAATGAAAGATTGCCAATACATATTGTACTGTGTGATATAGTTTTAAAAAAAAATGGATTCCGAATTTCTGATGATGTCAGAGCAAGAACGTACCATTTCGTGCAAAATGAAGATGCCGTCAGCACATTCCTTCATCAGAATGCTTCGGATGTAGAATTCACAAAAAGATTCACACAGAGGTCGAAAGAAATCAATCAGTCAGTCAAGTATGTCGGATGTATTACACTTGTAACATAAGACTACCAAAGCAAAATTAAGTCAACAGTCTACCCACACAAAACCCTGTACAAACAAAACTCCATTAGCTTTTAAGATATCCATTTTCGATATGTTAAGTATGGTATTGAAGCTGTTGACAACTTAGTTTAAATTATGCCATGATAGTATCTGACAGGTCAAATGTAAATAAAAGAATGCCATAAACCGAGTGCAAACAAATTTGAATCATCAGTGGAAAGAAGGAATCAGTGGCAAATGATTCAACTTGCAACAGTATTAATCTACCATAGATACATTTAAGCACTGTAGTGTTTTGTTTCTCTCTTCGACCGCTCCGTTCTTCCCATAGTCTTGAATTCTGTCCTCCACTATTCAACAACAGCCATGGTGTAGTTTTCTGCGCTGGGAGAGGACTGGTCACCACCCGGCAAAAAAACCAGGAAATCTCAACATGAAATGCTATATTGAGGCCTCATCGTCGACACACGCCTGACGGAATAGAAGAAAAGAAGACCGGATTTCCCAGATAACGGTGCAGTTTAGATTGTCTGCTGCCCCTGGCCCCTGTCTCGGGAATGTGCTTCGTCCCCTACTCACTTTCCCACTCCTGTCTGGTTCTCTTTCGACTTCATTCGCTTACCCCCTTCTCTCAGGGTCTTGCATATTGGAAGTGCTATGCATCTGCAATGTTAACCATGCAAGATGCGCTATATAAAAGTTATAGATCATGCGAAATGGTATTGTATTCACTGATTTCTAAGGCACCTCCCACAGTGTCCGGAAAAATATGGAACCCCTGCGATATATAGGCCTATGGATGAATAAACTATAGTAGGCCTGGATAATTTTTTTTAACCCTAAAATATAAGTTGAGTAATGTGTAATTTATTCAGACAGTGTTTTGACTGTAGGCCCAATTAGTAAGTAAGTAAGTGTCAATTTATAAAGCACCTCTTAGAGTGAACTCAACAGATTAGTTTTGTTGTGTTGATGCAAAACTTATGTAACAATTTGTCTTTCTCGCTAAACACCATTTTCTACCAAAGTCTATTAATACATATTATGTAAGGGTTCCATATTTTTCCGAACACAGCGTACAACCACATCGATCTTCAGATCATGTTACCTTATAAACTATTTCACAGCACATGTAATTGGAATTGAATCAATTGATTTGTTATTTCTTCACCAACCATAATGGTCAGAAGAAACAGACTATCACAAGTTAGAATACAATTATGACAAAAGTTTCACATACGATACCATGCCAATAGCATACCACATATCCACGACCCAAGTTCTAGGTTGATGCAAATACAAAACCAACTATCATACAGTGAAAATGAGCATTTATTGTCACCTGGAATAGACTGATGTCTAGTTGTCCACACTGTAATGAGAACCAGCAGTGTGACAATGACGCATACATACGCAATGTTACACCTAATATACAAATGTATTTACAAGTGACTCCTAAGAGTAAGGGAAGATGGTAAGCAAAGTCCGAAACACTACGGATGTCCGATGAATTAGGAAAGCAGTTCAGCAACTTGATCTGGATGTCTTGTAGCCAGTGACCGTGGATCGGGGTAAGAGTTCTCTTCAATAATCAGCGATGCGTAGACTTGCTTGTAAGCCAAGCAGACGAGTTCCACGGATCGCTTCTTAACTGAACTCCTATCAAAAACAATAACAGGTCAAATACAAATGCATACATGGTAACATGGACTAAGTTTACATCAGATCTACAGTAGACATTTGACTGCTGTACCAGTCTCGCTTGTTAAGAACCTATGTATGTATGTTGCACTGACAAAAGTTCTGGACAAAATGCAGTATGTCGTGTGTGACACTGTGTGCAAGACTGCATTAGAGCCATTTGACCAAGTTGTGGAAAGTCACGGAATGCTTGTGGTCTTGTGTGCTCATAAACAATGCAAGAGTTGGAGGGCCAAAATAAAGACATGTTAATGAAAACAAGATTTGGACCAAATAAAAATATGTAATCAGCTTCAGAAATGACAACTTGCAGGGCGGAGATAATTTGCCTCCAAATGCTTAGCTTCAGAAACTGATTATTCTGATGACGTACTATCGTTATGAAATAGAGGCACAAGTGCTTACAAAATAACAATATACATACAGGATGATTACAATAACATACGTATACAATAATACATCACATAAACTGCTCTTTTTGCTCATGCTGGGGTCGGGAGCGCCTAGTTGCCTTGAAAGGGCTCTATATAAATTATTTTAATGAATGAATGAAAATACATGTGTGCAATCTGTGCATTGCCTGATATCAGTGGAATTGTTGTTTCCATCATTTAAACTTCACTGACCTGACTTTGGAGCTAAGGAGTCGAGACGTCTGCTGTAGAGTCAGACTGTCCGGACTTCCCAGGTAACTGTCAAACCTTCCCTACAAAGACCAGAAACAAATACCAACCTATAACGTTACACTTCAGAGTACCCACCAGTATCACATTTGGAGGTACATTACTACATGCAGTAATGCTACAAGGTTGCAGTTCAATAATGAATAAAATAAGGGGCTCCAAGCACTGTTTTACATCGCAGAGTTTTAATGAAACATATAAAAGGTAAATTCTGGTGTATGCATAGACCGCTATGTACTTCATCATAACAGTCACGGATAGTACGAGTGTTACAGTTTAAACTTTATAAACTGCATCCTGCTAAAGAAACAACTATTCTAGAATAATGTCTTTAAGTATAGATCTGATCTTCATCATACCATGATGGCCTTAACAGAAGCTGGATCCATTCCCGGAACTCTGGACAGCGGACGCTGAAAAGATAATCAATCTAAATGTTACATTTGTTATTCCAACTCAATAACATTGATAACAATTACACTCGAAACTCAGATGTACTTAGACTGTATTTTAAAGTTGTTTTGCAATAACTCAGAAAAGAAATCCCAAGATCTGCTGTTATTTCGTAATCACAATCTCCAATAGCTCTAATGCGCCACTCATAAGCTCAATGAAGGGCATTGGGTTAGAGGCCCAGGGGGGTTAAGTAAAGTGTAGAATACGGTGTACTGATTCCAGTTTCTAAAGTGTTTCCGGTAGTTAGCCTCAATCATCAATTTACCATACTTCACCCTGCCATCCATGGTTCTAGGCCATACACGGCAGCCTGGCTGGGTGTAGTTTCCAAAGACCAAGAATGAAGCTGAACTTTTGGCCCCATCCTTCATACCAAGCCAATTTTATTCTAACAACCTCAAACGCTCTTGGGAATATTGTCCTGTCTGCAGCTCATTCACCGCATATTGCATAACTAGTCTGTTCAATTACCTACAGTACGCTGATACAGGCTATGGATGTATAAATTGCCAATGAGAATACATGTACCTGTTCTGTCTGTTGCTGTTGTACCGTGTTGTACAGGTTGGCCAGTCCAGATGCGTTCAGTATATATGACGCCTCCTCGTTCACCAGAGTGTCAACGTGTGCATCAATCTTCGATTTCAGACAAATAGGAATGCAATTTACACAAATCTCTATTCTCTAATATAAGCATTACAAATATTCATTTTCAGTAGGGAACAGGTAAAGTGACAGTATCACATAGATCTGGGAACATTTTATTCTAAACCTCAACAACTCGTTAATCTAACGAAGTTCTAAGCTCCAGTACATGACAAGAGAATCGACAATTCGACATTCATTTAAAGTTGTTCCGCACAGCAATTTTAGGATGTCCTATGTTCTAACAATAAGATCAATGAGTCAATCAATCAATCAATCAATCTCTCGAACATGATCAATGCCGACGTCCCTACTATCATAGTGAGGTGTGTGTGTGTGCAAAATATAGTCGTGTACAATGGCTTGAAGGCAGTGTACCTGCGCTTGTAGCATTTCCAGGCGTTGTTCTGTATACTCGTATATGGCAACCGTTGACTGTATGAGATGGAGACAGTTGACCATGTACGTTGCCATGTCAACCGTGTTCAGGCGACTCGCTGACACCGAGCACATCTGAACGAGAGGGTCGAGCAAACAGGACAAGATCTGTTTAAACATTGAACATTCATAACATGTCAGACGATTGCCCGTTATCTGTCTGTCAATATGAGCTGTCAATAAAGCTTGTATCCTTGTGTTTTCAACAACTTCCTTTGAACCAGTGCATTTTGAACTCATTAACGCTCGTCTAATATCATTAATATCAATTGTTAACCTAAGCAGCCCTAGTCAGCAGAACTAGTGTCCCTTATGGGTTTCCTGTTGATGTCCAATTATTACTATTGCTGTAAAGTATCTGATGGCTTCAATAAAGAGAGTTGAATCGAATTGAATTGAATAAGCAAAGATCGTTTCATGATTAGATACATTGAATGCAATAAGCAACTTAAGCTGACAACGAACACATTCTGAGCAGATTCTTCAGGTGATCTGAATGCGTGACGTCATACCTGAGCGAACGCTGTTTTCCGTTCATCAGGTGCAACGACTGAGGAGTCGTGTGATGAGAGAATCTCCTGCAGCAACTGAAGCATCTTGTTCAATGCAGCGGTTGGACCGAGATCAGCTGGTGGCAATTCCACCTAAACCATTCACATACCATACACACAATGTCACACATACATACAGAAAAACATATATATCATAAATACATACAAACATCAAATACATTACACAAATATAAATATGCTAGTATATTAAGTCAAGTAATAATTCATTTCGAACATTTATATATAGCGCCCCTTCAAGAAGACTATGTCAGGTCAAAGCCAAGTAATAGCTCAAGCAATACGCAACAGCTTGTGCAAGGTCTGTTGTCCTGTCACTGGCATGGCAAGTCGCAGAACCCTTCGTTCTTCTTCACATCGCCAGCTTCTTATTCCCCGCTCTAACCACTCTACCCAACAGTGCCGTGCTTTCTCTGGAGTTGGCCCATCCACCTAGAATGGGCTCCCATTGGCAATATGTTTGTTGCTTCGAAATGGCATGGCTGTCTTCCTCAAACTTCTGAAGTCTAAATTGTAAGTAAGTAAGTATATCCTTTATTCATTCAATTGCTAACTGCAGCACATGCGAGGGACAGGCTAGGACTGCAGCAAAGAGCCTAGAGTCAGCTATTTGCGTTAGCATTTCGAAACTAGGATAGTCGATAGGGAGGTAACTAACCGTGGTTGGACTGGGAGCGCCTCTGAGTAGGTTCTTGAAGAGGTGCTATATAAATTCCTGAAATGTATGAATGAAAGTATTCTTGTGTCCTGGGAATGATGTCAAACTGCATCCAGGTATGGGTTAACCTGAAAACCTGAGACCCCGGGCAGCAGCGGGGTCCCTGTCAACAAATGGCGGAAGAGGTGCACAGACGTAGCCAACGGCAACCGTTGAACTATGACGAGGCGCATGCTGGGTTCAACCTGGCACAATGGCAAGTCAACTGCGAGCGATCAATCCCCTTGATCTTACGAAGTCAGTGTGGCGAGCTGACTGGGACACTTTAGTCTAGTAAATGATGGGCCACATCGTGCAATGCTCCCAACATAGGAGTAGGCTGATGATGATGATGATTCTTTATCAATAACATTCAGAGTGCCTGTTTTAAAGCATGTATTCCTCTTCTCTCTCTTTCGTCAAGCTTTACGCTGACGATGAGGCCTCGTAGAGTTTCTTGGTCCTCAGTACTGCCATACAATTGAATGCTTGATAGAGTGTGCAATTCTCGAACATTACTTCAACGGTCCAACCTGTCAGCCTCATTCCTATAGTGGCTTCTTTAAAATGCCAAATGAAGTAATAAACCATTGGAGGACTGACCTTTTCGAGTAGTTTATTGGCACTGTACGAAAGACTTGTGAAGAACATGCGCATGCTCAGCACATGCATCTCTTCCAGAGTGCACGGCAATGCGGCGCTTGGGATCAACATCTGGCTACAAAACAAGATTATCAGAAAGTAAAGTAATAACGATTGTGGATTGCATGCATCTGTCCATTAACTCTGTCTCCAAGTTTCACATTTGAATGATCCCATTTGAAACTGATAACACCTTTTGTCAAACCAAGTAACTTACACTTGAAAGGATTATTGAGATAACTGATATGGTCCATAAACTGCAAAACTCCAAACAATTATTATTATTGTCATGTTGTTGTTATTATTCTTATTTTTTTGCCATTTCAATTATTATTATTTACAATTAAATATAAACTTCTGTTGCACTGGTCAATAACCAAACCACTGCACAATGTGTTGCCTGTAAAGGACCAATTAGCATCACATAAATGGACAAACCCTGACATCAGAAGCAGTTGGCCTACTTAAAGCTGTTGTGGCCAGGTTAACTACCTGATGGTGACTTGGTAGAACTTGATCAGGTTCATCAACTTGTACAGTATAACTGGACCCGGTTCTGACACCAAGACTTGTTCCAGCCTCACCTGGACAAAAATGGAACAGAATGGAAACAAATATTCAACAGCATGAGAGGCACAGTGCACAAAATAAGACTCACCTATTACGATTTCTTTACCCACTGAAAAGTCTAGATTTCTGGTTTCCCTGACTTGTTGAACATCAGCCATGCTTCTCCAAAATATTATGATCTATAGACTGTATTTTAACTTGAAGCGACCATTTACCATTACTTTTACTCTACAATGCTGATCCTAATACAGAGGTCACTAGACTAACCTCTGTTCTAGACATATGCATACCATTAAAAAGATAAGAAAGTTCATCACATTTCATGCATAATTGGGTTGAAATAAATGTGCACACAGAATGGTCCTAGTCCATAAGAATGAAATACCTTCAGTGGACGGCAAATCCCTTCTGTTATGTGCTGAAGAGCCTCTTTCACGTGGTCGCCAGTTGCTATAAACAGACAGGCAAAGCATACAATGAAGGCTTTGAAGGAACGCTTATAAAAGTTAAAAGCTCATCGTTCTAAACTAAAGAAGCATTTTCTCCAACTAAGCAAAGACAGAACCAACCTAATACAACTACTAACAGCAACAACTGTGATGCTGTGCTCATTAAACTCTGCAAAAAGCAAAGACTGGTAGTGCAGGCAAATAAGACAGACAGAAGATAGATAACTAGACAGACAATTAGAGACAGACACACACACATAGACAGAGCAACAAACACAGATAAATGACAGAGGAGTCCACACCACAGTAAGGGAATTAAGGGATCATAGCCGTACTGTGATATCACTATCTAAAGTGAAACAAAACTTGGAATCCATGAAGCATTTGCAATACATATACTCTGGCATTACAACATGAGTTACGTTAGAGACAAAGCATTAAGACTCCTGGTGAAAGTTAGGCTCTCATCTAAGCGCCCGCATCAGACAAGGAAGCTCAAGTAGAGTTGGTGAAAACGTTTTACCAATTTTGGTGCACTTTTTCAGGAGTGCTTGGACGTGTTCCTCCTCTGAGGCAGTGGCCTGATGAACCCAGGCCAACATGTCACCAAGGTATCTCAGAGGGTCATGGGAATGCAGTTCGATCGGCTTCGGAGTGCCTCCAGGTCCACCACGTGTCAGTGCATCTATGAAACTCCGCACGACAGCAGCCCTACGCGCATTGCTGAACTCATCAAGTGTATAACTGCAAATCGCGAAACAAAGAAATGCATGTCATCGCAAATCACAAAATCAAGCTCTTTTCTAGTCAACTTTGACGCACGCTCTGTACAATGTATATGCACTTCAACGATTGCAAGTTCAAGTATTCTGAGCGAACTCTACATAATGATCCTGGAAGATTTTCCACTTTGCTTTACTGAGTTTGCATTCACAATTGCACATATTGAGTGCAACGTATAATTAAATAAATTTGAACTTATACAAATAAGAACGAGGTTGTAACATTTCCAATCTGTAATCTGTGACAGTAACAAACTGTGTTACATTATCAACATCCATACATGGCATGCAGCTAAAATGACTCCGAAATCACAATTGTTACAAACTCTGTTATACTATGAATACTCAATGTCGCCAGTATAGCTATTATGTCTCAGAAATACATGCAAAGATTTTTATGGAAAGTGTCAAAACCAGTATTTAATGTATTTTACCGGAAGAGAACTGGACGATTCTGAAGCGCTCCCAATGCCTGGCAGAGCTTTGTACTGACGTCTGGTGAGTCACCCGTCAGCAGACAACACTCATCTGACAACAATACAAGCAGCCATTGTTATCATGAAACATTGAAACAACTATCCTGATGAGCCAACATCCTACGAATATGCGTTAACCACATGTTGTAGTAGAAATAATTATGACGGTATACCGAGAAACAAAAGCAGCAAGCCACAATCAACTGATGCCACACCAAAATCAAGCTGCAGGCAGATAAGTTCCCAGAAATACAGTGCATTAAAGTACAGGAGCAGTCTATTGCTCATCAGCCAATTGAGATAGACATTTTATCTATGACACGTGTTTGACTTAGAATTAAACATCTGATACGAGAATGAACGAACAGAAGAGACCGAGAGGAATAAACAGGTGTAGGAGGAAATTAGCAGTATAGACATAAAAAGAAAGTAAAGCAAACTCTAAACAACCATCTAACTGTGATAAACTAGAAACCACCAAATAATGTCCAATACAAAGCTATACGTACTTTGTGTCCATCGATAAAGCCTTTCATACGCAGATTCTTGATGCAGTGCCATCGACTCCATTATTTCTAATCTGAAAAACAGCACAAATTCTTCAGATAAACTACCATCCTCAAACAGAAATTTTTACATGATGTAAATCAACCAATCAGTTATAATGCAATTATAAATGATAGAACTTTCTAAAAAGCTTAACTATTCATTAAAAGTTCTTCAAACTCGTAGTAATTCATGCACACCCAGCTGTCTGCTGATTTGTTCGAAGCAAGATCTTGCAATCAGCGTGAATTTGTCGAACTCGATCCAAAGCATTGAAGAACTCCTAAGAACAACAGAAGAACATAACTGTGCAGCTTTCAGAACTATTGCCTCAAATAAAAACGTAATAACACATAAGAGTTGTCAGATATCTTACTTAGCCCTAAAAGTTGATGTTGTATTTTTAAATAGACAAGCAAAGCCATTGACTAGCATATGTTTTCAAATATCTTATTACATCAAGAAACATAAATTCCTAAATAAAAATATCTTCCTAGAGAGTTTTAATTCTGAACATAACATGCATGAATCATTTATCCCTCTCATTGTTAAGGGATTTAGCCAGTACTATATACTGCTTGGTGATAACATAATTGAATGCAAATCACATTAGATATTGTTAGGTCCATAAAGGTTCAAAGCTCATATTAATTAGTCTAGGTTATATTCTATGATTCTACGCTTTAAAAGGTCTACCTAAGTAGCACAAAAGACTCTAAGTAAATTCTTCAATGAAGTTAAAAGTTATAATTCAAGACAAATAAAACAAGCTTAAATAAACAATAAAAATTTTGACACCACAGTTCTATAGTATCATTTCCCCCTACTAAATATTGGAATTTAATATATTTAATTGTAGATTTTGAAGTACACATATTTTTTATTTAAAATATGCCATAAAACAACATTCTATATTCTTAACCTCATCACCTATTTTTGCTTGTAGTTCATTAACTAGAAACTGACAAGCGACGGGTTTTGAGCCGTGCCGTCACATATATGACCTAGTGCCATGTATCAATCAATCAATCAAAATTTATATATCAAAAGTGATGCTTAGATATCCATTCACTCAAGGACATTGCTGCAATTCAAAACATGTTGTGCAGAACTCACAGATAAGCTGCATCGCGTGGGCGACGGAATGGGTAAGTTGAGACACATGAACGACTCAAACATGACCGACTTCTTGTCACACCGGATGCACGTCACAGTCGACTTGTACTGACCCTAAATAAAGATCAACACCACGCATAACAATCTATGATATTACTCAAAAATATCAGTGGCTAAATTCAGCTGGTTCTGAGATCGAGTATCTCAGATTCGAGATCCACCACCTGAACTTTGAGATGAAATAAACTTTAACTAATTGAATCATACAACGTAGTCACCATCAAAGCCAGCTAATCAATGTATGGGTGCAGCAATTAAGACTAGAGCGAGTGATCTGGTTTTTCAGGCCGTATGCTTGAAACCGCATTCCTCGTCTATTTAGTTTTACCTGGTAAACGAGCCACCAAAAACCTCCTTACTACATAACTCGTAGCATTTCGACTGACAATGTAAACCAACCAAAAGTAGTTTCCTACACACGACACTTTATTACAGTGGTTCTTAACCGGTGTTCGACTGAACCCCTGGGGTTCGGTGAGCCACCTTCAGGGGTTCGGCAGAGGTCCTCTTAAATATATAGGGTCTACATGTTCAGGGTCAGTGAGTTTAAAGAAAAAATTATTTGCTATTTTATTTGTAGCCTATAGTTCGACTTTCATTTAATTGAGTACATTTTTGTTAACTGTTAGTAGTTCATTGTATTGAATGCGTTCATAATATAAAATGTGATATAATATTATTATATCACATTTTCATACAAATTGATTTCATTTTTTTTCCAATTACTCAACAAATTATTGTTCAAACTTGAGGGGTTCGGTGAGGGGAAACGGATTCTTCTTGGGGTTCAGCAACCATGAAAAGGTTAAGAACCACTGCTTTAAAACGTATCACATTTGAAAAAATAATACATACAAGATTATTAGTGACATCTAGCATCGTGACCAACCCTAAACAGATCAACAATGATGGAGTCTTCAATCAACCGCGATTGCGTCCAGACATGTTCCGCTGCATACTCATCTGGAATGTTGTCGTTATTCTGTTCAGCCAACTGCGGCCTAATCCTCACCTGAACAGAAAACCATCAACACAACCTCAAATACCAAACACCTTCCACACAATTACTTATAATTGACAAAGCCTCATTTATTGATGACATTGAACTTGCTAGATGGGGATTGGTTGAACGTTTGGGTATGGGTTCAGTCCTTCTGCCCCGAGGCAGTTGCTGTGTATAGAACTTCTTAACTTACAACTGCACATCGATGCTCTGTCGCAAAGCCACAGTGCGGTTTGTCATTGTGGTGTTTAATAAACGAAAATAGTATTATTATGAGTGCATATCAGAATCACTCGAAAAGACAAAAATATCAATTCAGTTTTATTGTATATTACAGATATTAATTAATATATTGACCTGGAATGGACTAAACCCGCCTTGTGCCCATTGGCAACTCTGGTCTTTCGCTCTGTCTCGTCTAAAGACTGTCTTATTTGACAGTGGTTGGACTGGGAGCGCTTCTTAGTAGACAGACTTGAAGAGCAAGTACAGAAATCGCTGTAATAATAATAATAAATGCATAATGAGATCATTTAATTAATAAATTGCTACCTTGTTAAGATCTTCGTTCAGTCCGTTCATTAGAATCTCAAGGAGTTCGTGCGAGTCCTGGTGTTGGTTTGAGGCAAACATCGCGTTCATCTTACAAACGACGCCCTACAAACCAAACACCCCAAACCCAACATATCTCTTAAAAACCAAAAACCTTAATTTAATAAGCATCTGAAGAAAGAATACAGAAGTTTTATCTCACTATTATTGCAAGGTTAATGGTATTTTCCAGAGTAGTTGAATATTTATATAGCACGAGTTAAACAGCACAATAAATCAGACAATATATGATGTCATGTGACCTGAGCAGACTTATGTCATGTAAAGTGACATTTTAATGCCAAATTGTGAGCAGAATTTTCCTTTTGGTCCAATATCTGGCTATTTGACAAAGGTACGAATACTTCAATTCTGTAAAACTGCAAGAAACTGCGATATTACAGTTCTCGGGAAACGTGATGTAAGGATACGACACAAAACACTAAATGCCACGAAGGTAGTCATAGGTTAGCTTTGCTTGTATTATTTTTAATGTTTACTATGTATTGTGCAAGCTTCATTTTGTTGAAATAGTGACAAAACAATTGTAATTCATAAACATGTGAGTTAAAAACAAAGACATTCAATTAATAGCTAGTTTCAGTTTGTACCCGTCAGCTAATGAGGCAACATCATTCTGGTCACACGATCGGCCTAATTCTGTGTTTTACACTAAAACTACCTCTAAATTCATTCAATGAATTTATGTGACCTCTAATTGTCTAGCCGAGAGTTCAGGTTTTCTTTCAACAGGGGTGGAAGATTAATTGAGAAACAGCAATGATTAGAAAATGCACTAAAACAGTTAGATTTTGACACCTTAAGATGAACTAACATTCGCATATAAAATTAAAAAATAAAATTTCAGACTGATTATTAGCTGTAATACTTGGTGAAAAGCAGATTACGGTATACCTTGCTCTACACGAAAATGCAGAAAAGTAAGAATCAACCTCTGACACCCCTGAAAATCTAATATATTTCTAAAATGCAGTCTTCCGACATAAACTTATTGTGTCAGATCGCCTCACATATGTACCAGCCTATATAATATGATGGTAAATGTCACTTGCATTAAGTAAATTCAGCATACCTTTCTTACCAGACCTTATGAAACTTACATTTTCTCATCTAGCCTTATCCAATGTACATTTTCTTACGTAGCCTGCTCTGCCTTACCATTTCTGCTATTTGGTGTTACCTTATCTCCCCTACTCTGTACAAAATGAGAAGAAAAGATGAGAAGAACTGAAGAGACACTTGCCCGAAAGTCCCTTGGTGACAAGGCCTTATACTGGCCTGACCACATGGCCTTGATGAGGACAGCATACTCAGAGGCCACCTCACCCCTGTACCTTCGACTGTTGTCCCTGCAGTTCAAACATTACAAATGAAAGAATGGACACTG
This sequence comes from Dendrobaena attemsi, assembly GCA_034693945.1. Classification (NCBI taxonomy): domain Eukaryota; kingdom Metazoa; phylum Annelida; class Clitellata; order Crassiclitellata; family Lumbricidae; genus Dendrobaena; species Dendrobaena attemsi. The sequence goes on along the minus strand of JAQFXW010000118.1, from coordinate 7,114 downwards.
AAAATCCAAACCACCGAAAGCCATATGGAAAAAACAGAGACCAACTTCTAATGCATATAATATCATCCTTTCTACAAAAGTACATACCTCTGGAAATAAAGTTTCAACAAACAGCTCTTGTACCTCAGAGGTGAAAGTGATTCCATTCCTCGACTATTCCTCTGGTCACGTTTGCCCGCACCGGTGATCCCCTATCTCCCAAGGCGATTCCCTCGTATGAAGGATGAATATGTTCATATCATGGTAATATGTGGAAGTGACTGATGGAAATCACCGGGGGAGGGGGGGATCACCTGTTCCCGTACCTCAGATCACCTAGTCCAACCCTTTGACACTGTGGGCTACCGAAAACTTATTTTTGAAGCAGAGGGTTGCACCATTAGATTAAAAAGTACAAATGTATCTTATTCAACTTTAAACGAGCCTAATGCATGGTTGGAACTTGGTTGGGTGTAGACATTGCTTAATGATAAGCCAATTTAATTTAATTGGCATAACATAAGTTGGAGCCCAGTTGATCCACAAATATAACTTAAACTGCTCTACAGAAATCGTGTTTGCAGCTTATCCACATGTTAACCATATGATAGCTCTATAAAGAGTGTTAAAAGTGCTTAAATTACCGGATGATGTCTTGCGTGTAGGAATCTGTGAGGAAGTAGATGGTAAGTGGAGCCGCATTACTCAGACACTGAAGGGTCGAGTTCATGTAGCACGTGTTGCCCAAGTTACGCAGGCCAGTCAGTCCAGCACCCTATATAATGACAACGATAATCTTTCTTTATTAATCGTTCGTTCATTCACACTCACATAACCCTTTGAATCTTGAACCTATTTGATTTGCTCACCACCAATCAAATATATTCTGACTGATGCATTTTTGGGACCGTAGAAATTTTGAAACGACACGATTGCAATATGGGGGTGCGGTGGTGTAGTGGTGTGTTCAGGCGCCTTGTGACTGGATGGTTGCAGGTTTGAATATGCCAATGCGTAAGGACCTTGAGCAAGTCATTCGCTTGCAATTGGCTTAGTATAATGAATAATATGTATGTATGTATGTGTGTATTTCTATACCGCCTCTCACAGTCCACTACTATTCAGAGGCGGTCCCGCCCGACTACAGCCCGAAGGTGTGTCGGAGTTTTACACGACGAAGCGCTTGAGCAATTGTGAATGAAGGACTTGCTAAAGGTCCTTGCGCAGTGGGTGGGATTCGAACTTGCGAACCTTGCCCGGCCACAAGACACCAAAACCACCACTAACACCGCATTTAATTATATGAACCGACAAACATAACCTGTTTTGGAGTAGAAGAGACCTCTGCCTAAAGAATAAGACCCTCTGCCTAAACGAAGAACCCATCTGCCTAAACGAAGAGACCATCTGCCTATCAAATGTATTATCTATGCATTCAGCAGAGGGCCACTGACTAAACAGCAAAACGTTGCTAAAAAAAGCATTGAAAAAACCAGAAAAATTAATCGATACAATTCTTAACAATCTTAACGTGTGGTATCGTAAAATCCGCAGCCTAATAAAAAATATAATGCGAACGATGCGTGCCGTAAATCCCAGACAAGATATTACAATTATATGTAAGATGTGGTTTGTCTGACATATTCAAAGACAAGTGAGTAAGTAGGTCGATAATAATGTTTTTTATCGCCACATCGTGAAGCCCTGTACCATGAATATCCATCGCGGCGTTGTAACCTGATATAGAGCAGCAATATTTCGACGAAGCGTCGTGTATGAAAATATGTCGTGTGGAGAGACGTGCTTTAAAGAGGCAGACAGACAGACAGACAGACAGATACATATAGCGACACACAGAGATACACATACACATAATATACACATACATACACGTATATACATCTACCACACTTGGTGAAAATAATGCGGACACGCAGAGATTAGCGCAGACAGACATACAGACATAAAGACACTGACAGACACACAGACAGAGAGGATCAATCGTGTGGTCAATAATGTGGGATATCTCTTATATTCACGTATACTCCTAAATAAAAACACGTAGACGGAGAGAGACAGACAGACAGACAAACAGACGGACAGAGACGGACAGAGACAGGCAGGCAGGCAGACAGAATGAGGGAGAAAGAGGCAGCAGAGTATAGGCCTATAGTCTATAATAGGGGTCGATCGGGCGCTATATGCGGTGACCTCGTCTAAGGGCTGGGCTGCTGCTGCAGGGAGGCTGACATGTACTCCGTCCCTGGAAGAAGAAGGCACACACACACATACACACACACACACGCTGACACACGCTCTCTGCGCTGCCGACCTATCCATCTCCCCGGAAGAGACCCTCCTCCATCCGTAAATATCCTGGAATTATATATATATATATATGTATATACACGCCCACGCACAACATGGACCAAGATACACACAGTTGTATATAATAATATTATATCTATAATATTATTATGTATGCGGTGTACATTATGCATAGTATACAATGGTGATATATAATTCGATGGATTGAGCATACGTGTACATTTATGTATACGAGCTGCATGTATGGATATCATAATTATAATATACCACAATAAATGTATATTTAATATAGGATTAATTGATTATATGTAATTATAAACGATACGAGTATGCATACATCTTATTTAGCTACATGTACAATTGTTCATGTATGTGAATGGTCTGGGTATATATAGTTGGGTGCGGTAGTGTAGTGGTGAAGGTAGCCGCCTTGTAACCGATGGGTTGCAGGTTCGAATCCCACCCGCCGCGTAAGGACCTTTAGCAAGTTCTTCGCTCATAATTGCTGAAGCGCTTCGGCGTGTAAAACTACGACGCACCTGCGGGCTGTAGTCGGGACCACCTCTGAGTAGTAGTGGTCTGTAAGAGGCGGTATAAAAATACACAAATACAATACAATACAATAGTAGTGAACTTGAGGGGCGGTAAAGAAATATGTGAATAAATGAAATAAACGTGAGTATGCATGCTTATATGTAAAATTATTATATATAATATGTATATCTAAATGTATGTGTGTGTGTGATAGTGTGTAGCCTTATAATTGTACATAATAACACGTGTTTAGCGTTATTGCATAATTCAATTCCTCGAAATCATTCTGTCAATCAAGAGAGACTTTGATGCATAGATTTCATGTACAAATTCGTTTGAATCGTTTGAGTTGGTAGAGGTTGCTGATGTGGGGCTTGCTTCTGGAAAGAGGAGGAGGAGGAGGAGGAGGAGGAGGAGCATAAAAGGAATGAGGAAGAAGGGATGATGCGGATGCGCAGAAGGAGCAGATGGAAGAGGATAAGGAACATGAGAATAAGTGACAGAGGAAGAGGAAGGAGAAGAACGTTCCTTCTGAGAAAGAGGAAGAGGAGTATCAGAGGAAGATGAATAAATGAGCAGAGTGCATACTATAGAGAAAGAGAGAGGAGAGTGGGAGGAAGAAGATCAAAGAAGAGAAGCAAGGAAAACGAGATGGAAAAGAAAAAGGAGGAAGAGAAGAATAAAACGTAGAAAGAGAAAGAGAAGAAGGAATAAGAGTGTAGAAGGAGTACGAATAGCTGAGCAAAGTCAAATCAAATCAAATCAATTTATTCGGCGACCAAGCACAAAACATGTCACACACAGTTTGGTTAGCAAGTTTACGGTCACCCAGGAGACCAAAAAGGGACTGAGGGCCCCGCAAGCCAGGGCCACCTGGAGAATACAAGGTGGTACAATTAAGATAAACTAGCCAGCCCTCGTTCTATTTTTTTCAAAGGGAAGAAGAGAAGGAGGAAGAGGAGAAGGAGGAAGAGTAGAATGAGTAAAAGAATAAGAGTAGAAAGGGAAGAATAGAAGGAGGGAGAAGTAGGAGAAGAAAGAGTAACAGGATAAAAAAAGGAGAAAGAAGGAGAGTAAAAGGAGGAGTTGGAGAATGAAGAGTTAAATTGGAAAACAAATATAGAACGAGGACGTGAATCAGTTGATTGGTGAGGTTGGGTATCTGTGTTGGCGTGTGGTGGAAATGACGATGGTGACTGCGAAAATTGATCATTCATATAAGCTTATGCATGACAATTGACCAAGAAGCCACGGTTACACGATTGTATGTATGATCTAATTATTCTGACGACTCGGACCTCAATATATTATACGACAGCCTTGATTTTATACAGAGATTATTATTTTTTCTGATTACGACGACATCTAGATACGGAGACTCATTTCTCGATCCGCAGTCACATAGGACTATATAATACGTACAGAGTCTTTAACAAGACGCTATACAAATATCCAGATGCATATACACACGCAGGTGTAGGCCTACTCCATCTTATCTTGCATTATAACCTTATCTTAAACGTAGCTTATCGTACCACTTACATTTCCCCTCCGTTGTTTCTCTCCAGTCTAGACGATTGCACTTTGGCTTTGACGTAACGATTGTCAATAACCACGCTCGTAGCTTCTAAGTATACCGCTCTAGAAATGTTCCATTTTACGACTGTCTTATAATAATATACAGATACACTCGGACGTGGGCGCACGCAGGTATTTATAAGCAGGAGGGGACCAGAACACAATGGTTAAGAGTAAATCTTTTGCTACAGCTCGAACTATGCGGAACGGAATAATCATTTAAGAAGACTTTAATGCGCAATTTTATGAAGGTTATTAAAATGCAAATAGAGGGACCACTATAATAATACATGACACATCAATGAAATCATTATTTTATTGTTATTTTATAACATCATCAAACTTTCGTTGATGGTATAGGCCTATTGTAAGGAGGCCTGAAGGGACGATATTCCAGCTATAAGATACCAGATAGGGTCACCAATACATTTATTATTAAATTATTTATTCATATATTCTGTACCGCCGTGTGAAGTCTACTATTACTCAAGGCGGTCCCGACTACAACTCGGAGGTATGTCGGAGTTTACACGCCGAAGCGCCACGAGAAATTGTGAGTGAATGACTTGCTCAAGGTCCCTACGCAGTGGCTCGGGTCTGACTCGAATCCGTGACCCTTCGGACACAAGGCGGCAACTATCATACCTCACTGAACTATGTGAAAGCGCCCTTGTAACGTGTTACGGCGCTCTAGAAATTGTCGCATTCATCATCATCATCATCATCATCATCATCATCATCATCATCATCAACATTATCATCATCATCATCATCATCATCATCATTATCAACATTATCATCATCATCATAATCATTCATCATGCCCTGAGGATGAATACAGGCTGATGCATGTAATGGATAACTTATATGTATTTTGGAATTGCTTTTCTATTATGTTATGATAACATCATAATTATGGAAAGTGACATTCTGATTTGAATTTTTAATTCTAACTGTTAAAGTCAAATTTCTCCATTTCACTTTGTATGTCATTAGCATATAGACTTAATTAGTGTTTTCTTGCGAAGAGATTTGTTATAAACAGAAATTTAGCAGTTAAAAGATAATTGTAAATTTTCCAGCTCCCAATATAATTATTGTTCCTATTTCCCTTGGACTCGAGAACACATAATATGCACACAAACAGTCATGCAGTCATACACACCTCCGCACATAGTCACAAAGACAGACTCACAGCCACTCTTGCACTGGCCGACATCGCTTACGTTAAGAAAGAAAGCGAGCAGAAGTATCGCGTGATTGCTTAATTCGAACCAGTAAGACTGTATAGTATACATAGGCTACGGACTGATTTATGAGAGCCAATGTTGAGCGCGAATGAAATTGATAAGGCCGTCTCTGCAGCCAATACAATTAAGACGCAGAGTGTTTCTGAGCAGATTTATTTAAAGGGCGCTATACATAGCCTATTATAAATAGATAGATAGATAGATAGATATATAGAGATAGATGGATAGATGGATAGATGGATAGATTGATAGACAGATAGACAGACTGATAGATAGAGAGATAGATAGATAATATTTCAAACGCAACAAAAGTTAAAGCAGTTTTAGTTAGTCCCTCTACTGTTCTTGCTTATAATTTAAACATGTGTAATGGAACAAACGTAACGAAAGAAAGTGCTGCAACTTTTGTTGCGTTTGAAATATCTCAATACAAATTGGTTGCAATATGGAAATATTAATTGCTTTTAAGTCTGGAAAATTTCATTAAATAATATTTACTTTTGGTGGAATATTAGCAAAAAGCGGTTAAATGTTTTTGAACCATAAAAAAACAGTGGGTGACGTCGCTAACAGTTGAATAACTTTTGTTGTGTTTGAAATATTTGGTGAAATTTGGTAGTTACAGGTAAGTATGAAATATTGTCTTTCCGCCGGTAAAAGTTTATGTACATATTCCTAATTTTGACCAAAATAGTAGAAAAGAACGTACGGGGTAATTTCTTTTTGGCTCACCCTGTATTATTGTATAAGCTTACATGCAGGACTTATTGAGACAAGACTTAATGTTTTGCTTTTTATCGCCACACGTTGCAAAGACCGTTTCAGGAGGGAGACCACGTCAAAACAATGGTGCTGCCTCAAATCAATTAAGTCCTGTATAGTCAGTTTGCTTAGTCCGATCCGGTGGTGCCAGGTTAGAAACTGGGGAGGTCAATTGCACGCACGATCATGTTTATTCGACTTAGCACCATCGGCACTAAGCAATTATGCGTAAGGTTCCCATGGGCAGTTGACTATGCACAGCCGTGTAGGACTTACTGACTCTATTATAGCGAGGTTCGAATCAGTAGGGGCCTGTACTGTATAGCGGCGGTAAAGAGGGCGAGAGCTTTTGCTCAATCAACCACCATCAACACTCGAGCGTGTTCTAATGTGATATCACGTAAACGAGTTGCCGGTTGAAACAGTCATTTATATAGCACCTCAATAATATCAGCTATGTACTACTTATGTATACATACGGAGTTGTGGATTTTAGTAACGAAACGTCAGCCCCCTGAACATTTCGCCTTTGAACAGCTCATACTTTGAAGAGTGCTCTCGCCAACTGTACCTGCAGCACGGCTATAATTTTATTTATTTATTTAATTATTTACGCATTTCTATACCGCCCCTTCAAGTCCACTACTACTCAGAAGCGGTCCCGACTACAGCCCGAGGGAGTG